>OZ035997.1:772500-787500 GCA_964035015.1 Corallium rubrum | reverse complement strand
TAATTTCGCGCTGCCTCTGGCACTTTTCAGTATATTCGGTTCTATTTTTTTCTGATTTTAAAGCAGTTTAAAGATTAGCAAGTAGTACTGACTTTACACGGAAACACTAAAAGCTAGCACTTGAAATACAGCACTCGATCTCCATGGAAGTTGTAAGTGCAAAACAACATTTTTGCTTCTTGCCCACTTCGAGCAAGCTCGTATAGATTGATTGATTTACACCAAAACTACATTACAATAAAAAATAATGCTATTTTTTGTTGCTTGTAAATTCAGACCTACTTTTTAAATTTAAAAAGCAGTACGAAGACTAACAAGCATTATCGACTTTACGTTAAAGCACTAAAATATTTTTAACACCTGAAATACAGCACTCGACCTCCATGGAAGTTGTAAGTGCAAAACAATATTTTTGCTTCTTGCCCACTTCGAGCAAGCTCGTATAGCACTTAAAGAGAAGGTTAAAACACGACAAAGTGAACTAAACTATATGTTATTATCCACTTTGACATTGTTGTACTATCTTAACTTAGGTCTGAAAGTTATTATGCTATATTTAACACCTGATTAATACAACACTTACAAAAAAAAACAACTAAAGGAGAACAACGTATTTCAAACTCCAGTATGGCGGCGCCATTTCCCCCTTACACCAAAACTACATTACAATAAAAAATAATGCTATTTTTTGTTGCACCTCTTTGTAAATTCAGACCTACTTTTTAAATTTAAAAAGCAGTACGAAGACTAACAAGCATTATCGACTTTACGTTAAAGCAGTAAAATATTTTTAACACCTGAAATACAACACTCGACCTCCATGCAAGTTTCAAGTGCACTAATATTTTTTTTAGTTCTTGCTCACTCGTCTAACAATATAGTACTAAAGAGAAACTGTTTAAAAACCCAGGAAAATAAACAAAATTATTTATCTACTTTGAAAGTAGTGTATAAACATATGCCTTGAGGTGATAAAATGTATATTTAAAACGGGATTGGTTCAACACTTGCAAGAAAAACAAAACAAATAGAAAAAACTTGATGAAAAACGTAATGTAAAACGCAGTTTTACGGTACCTTTTCCTCCTCACATCATTATGTTTTTGTCGCGCGTTGCATCTTTTTGACTTGCATGCGGACTTGCTTTTAGGAATCCGAAGTACTTTTTTCGTATAACAAGAAAAACTATTGAACGTTTTCACACGATTTCTACTAAAGCAATAAAAGCTTTTTACAACTTCAAATTACGCTATGGACTACAAAATAAATTGTTCTCAACCCATTTAGGCGAGCTTGTCTAGCACTGAGAAGACATTTTAAACGTAAAACAATGGACTAAATTATTTGTCTTTAACAACTGATCAACATACCGGACTGACTAACAGATTAAAAACTCCACAAAACTGAAAACCATACCTTTAATTAACAGAGCTAATACATATTTAATACACTAAAGGTACTCCACAAGATATTAAGTATAAATGTTTTGTGTTTGCTATGATATTACCAATCTCATAAGGCCGGATCCGGCCTAACATAAAACGTTCATGTAAATATTTCAATAAAACACTTGGTAAATATAGCGTAAAGAATAATTGCACCAATATAAAGAGTCGACGTGACATAACATATTTGGATCATCCATTTTCCGATGTTAAGGCCGTTTACCATACCAAAACGTTGAGTTTTTCTTTGTCTTATGAGCTCTCAGATAGAACTGTTAATATTACTTTAAGACAAAAAAACCCCGCTACGTTTTGGACGATACGGTTATAGTCGAAAACGGTCTTTAGACTTTACAGTATATAATTTCCACAAGTAACTTTAATTAATACAAAACATCGTTAGAGCTTACACTGGTGTATAAGTTACATAAACATACCTGTGTGGGCTGTCGAGGCATAACTTTACAACGCTAGCTACAGTTTAGTTTTCCGTTAGAATGTTCAGGTAAAAATGTACATAGAAGTACACACCATATTAGCTTAACTTCTCATAGATACGAACTGTTTATATATAAATCAATAAAGTTGATAATAAACCATTTAAAAATCATCATAAAAACCTCTGAAAGATCTGTTTTTCGTATGTAAGTCTATCAGTGACAAAGTCAACTCACTTGGTACTGCGAAAAGGAAAGCGGGAGAAGTAAAGGACAAGTGGCGGCACATGATCGGAACTGCAAGAAAAGATTTCAGTCGCGAACGCTTCGAACAAAGAAAAACCAGTGGGGGAAAGCACCTGCACCTGACATCTCGGCGAATCAGAGCTTTTTGGCGACGAGCCCGGGTTCTCCGGTATACCCGGAGGTGTTGAATCGGGTAAGTGATACCTACGTGTTTTTGATTGCCAAGGTTAACCAAGGCATGGCCAATGTAAACAAAACGGGTCAAAAGTCAAAACTCAATCTCTGACTGACTTTGGTGGCGTTTTTACGCGTGCATAATACTCATTTGAATATTTGTATGTACGAGGCAAAGGTTTCTTGTTTTCACTGGATACAAAAGTTGCTAATTGTGTTTTTAAAAAGTGACTGAATGTGAAGGCCGAAGACAGTTCAGACTTCAGACTTGTCTCAGATAAGTGCTAGTCAGATTTATTATTTATTTATTATTTATTATTATTATTTATTTATTATTTATTATTTATTATTCTTATCCATATTAATTAACTATCAACTCATATTACATATTCACTTATCACTTACTCAATTGCAAAAGGAATTTATTTTTTGAAAACACGTCAAATAGATGTGTAATCTGTTAATTTCCACAATGTTTACTTATGTAATGTCACAATGTCACATCTGGTAAGGTTTACAGCAAAAAATGTCCATAAAGATGAAGTTTTCACCTGAGAAGATATATTACATTTCTTCGCAGAAGTTCCAAATATCACAAAAATGAAAAATCCCTGAGGATGATACTGACACTTTAAATAGCCATGTTGTATTTTGTAGGAAACAATACAACACTGACAGCAGACACTGCATTGGCTGAGCCCGGGAGTTTTGTTTTGGATGACCCTTTCTTGGTACTTCACAAACCACCACTGGAATTACTGGTATTGCCATTAAATGAGCCCTCTATTGCTGATGTAGCACCACTGACAAATGAATCTGTACCTGTAAGTGCATCAGCATCACAAGTTAGTCCTCACTCGCCTAAGGCTCACCCATCTACTGGTAGTGGTACAAAGAGAAAAGTGTCAACACAAGACATCCAAAAGATGCAAGTAGAAGTTCTCAACTTGGAGAAAGAAAAGATTTCATTGGAAATTGAAAATATGAAGCTGATCCAAAAAAGTTAAAGCTTGAAATTCAGCAATTGGAGCTGGAACATTAAATTGGAACATTAAATTGAATATTATTACCAGTACATGTGTTGGTCCAATTTTATATTAAATGTTTTAATTTTTTAAATTGTAATGAATAAGGACACAGTATTCTTTGACCAAAATATTTCATTAATTCAAATATTTGTAAATTATGTATTATATTCATAAATTAATGTTACTATTTATAAATGTACCTTAAAATACTTTAACAATAATAATGTGTTATATGAATAAATAATTTACTATTTACACAATACATTGAAATTCAATTTTGTAAAATTGAATTTCAATGTATTGTGTAAATAGTAAATTAATTTGTTCATATAACACATTATTGTTAAATTTTTGTTAACAATAATTATATAATTAACAATAATTAAATGATGTATCAAGTAAAATTTTCACAATATATCAAAAATATGTGTTTGTTATGTGGTTTCGAACAGCTTCTCCTGTATTTACACCATCATAATCATCTCCCAGGTCTAATGGCTCTTCCTCGACATCATCGTCCATCATTGGCTCATTGTTGTCAATCGCAATATTGTGAAGGACACAACAAGCAGCAATGATGGTGCATACTCTCTCCGGTGACATTCTTACTTCAGAGTGTAAAAGATGAAATCGTCGTTTAAGAATGCCAAACGTTCTTCCAATTGATGATCTTGTGACCTTTTGTGCCTTATTGAACCTGCGTTGCTGCCTTGTAGTTGGATTTGGGTATGGTGTCATCAGATATGGTAAGCAGGCATACCCACTGTCTCCAAGGAGGACACCATCATCCAAACTAGTTCCTTCAAGGTCTTGCCCAATTGCAGATGTTCGGAATATGTGGCTGCCAAGTGTCGAGCCAGGCCATTTTGCAACTACGTTGAGAAACTTTCCTGTGTAGAGAAAACCAAACCATTGGTCAATTAGTAAATTCTCCAGTTCTATGTCTGAAAATCTGGAATATTTTTATGCAGAGAATGAGAAAAAACTCATGGCCACACCCCATTTCAATGTAAAAATAACATGGTTTGGCCAAAACCAGTGTTGTAGAAGTTACCCTACATTCCTACAAATGGCTACAGTTTTCAAATTTTTAGCACACTCCCCTATTTAGGATCGTGGAATTCCAAGGGGGAAGCGTGCTTGTGATGAGCATCAGAAAATCCAATGGGAAGCTGTTGATGATGAGCAGGGAGTTATAGTCTACTTGGAATTTCCGGGAGAGGGGGGGGGGTTAAATCTACTCGGTCTACATGGAGTTTCACTTGGAAGTAGTTTAGTTCGAAATTTCCATGGAGTTGTCCAAGGGAGGGGCCATGAAAAAAGATGTTCCTCAACATTCCAAGAGCCCCTCCCCGTTTCTTCCCACATAATGTAACCTCAATCTGCACATGCGTGCAAAATGAAGAATTTCCTGTCCGATGAAAATTCCATGAGTGGAGCTATTTATGAGTGAAACTGGGGCATAAATTCAAGGGGTGGATGTCGAAAGACCAAACAACTATTGGTAAGAATTTACTAATAATTTATTGTGTACTGTTTAATACCACCGTGTGAGTCTTAGTCAGGCTCTGTGGTTTTATATAAGCTAAAATATAAGTATATTTTAATGCTATTTAATAACATAACTTACGATTGTAAAAAATTGAGAGAAAGCCAACTGCTGAGACCCAACCAATAGACGTGATTTGGGTGGTTAATTATTTTACACAATAATAAATAAATCTATACAATATTACCTTCGTGATTGCAGATTCCTTGTACGTTAATACTGTGGTATCCTTTCCGGTTTACAAAATCCCATTCATTTTTTGCTGGCGCAACGATCCTCACGTGTGTTCCGTCAACACAACCACTGCCACAAGGAAAACCTCTGAGATTATAAAACCCTTGTTTTATCACATCTTTTTCCCGTTGCGTTTGTGGAAATTTCACAAACTCGTCAAGTCTTCGAGCGATGGCCAAGGTTACTCGACGAGCAACCCTGCTAACTGTGGCCTTGTCTACCCCAGCAACGGTGTTCCCCATTACTTGCAAAAAGCTGCCTGTAGCCAAAAATCTAAGTGTTATCAACACTTGGTTTGTCGCCGAAATAGGGCAGCTTCGGTTCGTTGCAGGGCTTATTTCTTCTTCTACAAGGTGGACTATGTACGCGATTGCTTGTCCACCAAAACGATACCGTGCTCGCAACTCACTGTTGTCATAATATTGTAAGATGTTACAGTTTTCTATTTCTCGTCTGTCAATTCTGTCTGCTCGTCTGTGTACTCGAGGAAGAATATTCAAATGAAAACCGGGAATTCTGTATAACGCCATTTTATTGAAAATCTTAATTTTATAGTTTCAACAACATGAACACGTCAATTTTATCCACTGGATAGTGAACTTAAACTACCCTTCGACCTCGGATAAATTTATCAAGCGGATAGCAATTTTTATCCGCGGGATAATACTATCCAAGCTTCGTACAACGCAAATTATACCCTGGATAAAATTTATCCGCCGGATAGCGAGTTATCCACCGGATAGAGATTTATCCAAGCTTCGTACAACCGGCCCCAGGTATCTGGTAAGGCTGAAGTCAATTTTCTGGCAGTCAATGATGTGCTAGAAGAGTTTGATTCCGCTAATGCCTATGCAATAAAAAGCATGATCACAAAGCAGATACATGTAGGTGAATCTAATTTGGATGCGAGTAAGCTGTCGGATTTTGCAACAGATGGTTGCAGTGTGATGACAGGGAAGAGAAATGGTGTTGCTGCTTTTCTGCGTAGAGAATGCAAATTGCTTCTCAATGTCCATTGCATATGTCACCGTCTTGCTCTCGCTTGTGGAGATGCAAATGATCATGTTGCATACATCCAGACAGTGGAAAAGATCCTGGTACAACTTTGGTCCTTCTTCAAAAACTCCGCAAAGAAAAGTGTATCTTTTGCCAAGGCTAGTATTGCAGCAAAGTCGGTAATTGTACCGAATGCTGCTAAGAAAACTATATCCAGAACATTCAAGAAGGCTTGTAGAACAAGATGGCTTTCCACAGAAAGATCAATCAGTGGAGTTTTTGAAGACTTTATACCTCTCTTCCAAACCTTGAGAGTGTACAAAGAAGATAACGATTGTACTACCATTGGCTTACTGAAGCATGTGGCGAACATTAAGTTTCTTTCCACTGTGTACCTTCTCCATGAAGTTCTTCCTGCTCTTTCACATCTCAACAAGGCATTCCAAAGAGGAAACATCTCTTTCTCAGCTATCGATCCTGCAATCAAATACACGATTGACCAAATCAACGAAATTGCTGCTAACCTAAACCAGAAACATTTGGAAAGTCTGAAGAAAGACCTTGGGGAAGGTGGCAGGCTTGTCAGCACTGAGTTAACTCTCATTTCCTCGAGTGAAGTGTATCTGCGAAACTTAACCACAAAGTATGTTGACTCACTGAAGGAGAATATTGAGAATCGGTTCTCTGAGAGTCTTCCTGTATTGAGTGCCTTCAAGATCTTTGATCCAATGGCCATTCCTGCAGCATTCAAAGAGTATGGTATTCCTCAGATTGAGATCTTAGCTGATCATTTTTATCAGGAAAAAGAGGAAACAGAGGAGCTGAAAGAGGAGCTGGAGTGTGAATGGAAGAAATTTAAGTACAATCTCCTGCAGCTTAAAGATGAAGTACCCAACCATATTCTTCACCCGCCGAAAAACAAGAATTTAACTCCAACAGAGTGGGCTCTCCAGCACATGTTGTCCTCACGTGCAAGGTACCAGCACTTCATACTCCACCTTCTCTACATAGCTGAAGTTTGTCTGTCCCTCCCTGTGTCAAATGCATGGCCGGAAAGAGGTGCCTCGGCGGTAAAGAGGTTGAAGACCCGATTAAGAAGCAGCCTCAAGGATGACATGTTGGAGTCGCTCATGCATACCAGCATCAATGGACCTGACGTCAATGACAGTGACTGTGGACTTTTGATCCAAGATGTTGTAAAGAAGTGGTCTGTCAATCGGAAGAAACTTGCCAAAGGGAAGCCAGCTGAGTCTGATGTATCCAAACCCACATCCGATGGCTGCCGTTATTGTACAAGTGGATCCAGTGGACCAACAGCAGCCGCAACGGTAAGGCCTAGTAGATGCCGAAGACAAAGTATTAGCAGATGGTGATCAAGTCGAGACAAACATACTCGAAGGAGAACATGACATTGAATCGATTATTGCAAAGTTAAATCTTTGCAAAGACTGTAATTTCAGACGTCGACTATCAGTATTATGATTAGGAATAGAAATCAAAATTAACTAGCTAAATATCTATCACTTTAAAGTTTATTTGTATTGAATGCTTTAACTGTTCAGTGTTAACTTAATTTAACTTACTATATTTTTATTATAACTATAAGACTGCGAATTTGCAAAATTTGATAACATTCGGTATAAAAAATGTCTAAGCAGTTGTTCTTTATTACAATATACATGTATTAGAGTAGCTTTAGTTGTAGTTTAAAGAACAAAATTCCCCACTTGCCTCACAGCCGTCTACTTTCTCTTTCCTAGAAAGAAACAAAAAGAAAGAGGAAAGAGACAACCCCAAGAAAAGCGTGTAATTGCAGAAATCCGAACAAGTGCCCCCTGAAAGGTCAATGCCTTAAAGAATCAATTATTTATCAGGCAACAGTGAAAACAAGCGAAAGCAACTCAAAAGAGACCTACATCGGCCTGACAAAGAACACATTTAAAGAAAGATTCAACGGACATAAAACGACATTCAAAAACACGAACAAGCGAAATAACATAGAGCCTACATCTGGAGTTTAAAAGGTCAACAGAAAGACCATAAGATAGAATGGGAAATCTTACGCGAAGCAAAACCATACAGCAACAGGACAAAAAGATGCCAACTATGCAACCTTGAAAAAGTCATTATTTACAGACCAGAACTAGGAACTTTAAACAAACGGAATGAACTATAGCCTCCGCATGTAGACACAAAGCACCATTTCTCCTTAAAAATTTTAAAACGTAAACTAACACAGAGATTCACCACGCATAGATTTTTGATTAGTTGGTGTTCCCAGTGGTTGGTTCTGATTGGTTATTACTTTACAGGAGATCGAACATTGAGTGTGTTTTAGTTGATGGTAGATAGTAGGTATTTCAATGTGTCTGTTAAATGTGTTTTTCTGTGCTGTACCATGCTTCTTTGAACTCACGGGCATGTCTTGTTGAGGCTTGGCCTAGAACTTTTGTTTGAGTCCAGTTAAATGTAGCCTGCGTGCAGACGCTCCTTCCCCCTCCTGAAATTGGGAAACGGAGGTCTGCGAAACGGCGTTCGTAATCGTGTTCTGGTCACGTGAATCGTCACCGGATTTTAAGGACTAATATGTGATTGGTTGACAAAGGATAATTTAAAGTAGCCGATATTTCATTGGTCAGATTTCCGATCACTAGGAAATTCTCATACGAAAGTGCTACAGCGGCTTTTCCCTCTCTATATTATATTGTCTCTCTTTGTATCTATCCTACTTTGAAATGTCAACATGTATTCTCTGATCTTGTGAAATTTTGAAACATAACGACAAAAACCTGGTTGATGGTAAAGGTGCATTTAAAGTGAAAGAAGAATAAACTACGCTTGAATTTATAATTCATTCGAAGTCACCATATGTTATGATTTTCCTGTTCTCCCGGTATTATAATAATTAGCATATATTATAATAATTTATGTCACATGACCTGGCTATGAGTATATAACTCGGCCATCTTTAAGATTAAACACATGGTTATATTTAACGAAGTATAAGTCTGTTCCTTGATGTAAACGGCAAAACTATAACATGGTGTCAGGTGTAACTCAAGAACTATAGGTACGATTTGTAAGCATCGTTTTTACGGAAAATTTAGGCACTTGGTCGGTGTATTTTCCCTAATAATTTGTTTCAAATACCTCCACGTCGCGAGACTTGTCGTACAACAAACATGGCCGAACTAGCTGGTTTACCTGTCCCAAGAATGGATTGGCACTCTTCAGATGCTGCCCAAGCCTTCAAGAAGTTTAGGCGGTATGTGAGCTGTATTTTTCTGGGCCTTTGAAGGAGAAAAGTGAGCAAGAAAAAGTCAGCTATCTGTTGATTTGGTCGGGCGACGAAGGCATCGAACTTGTGTCAACTTGGTCTCTTTCAGCCGAAGAGAAGAAGGAGCTAGACACTTACTGGACAAAATTTGAGAGTTATGTATCTCCAAAGAGTAATTTTCGCTTAGCAAGATACAAGCTACGAACTCTGAAGCAAGAGAAAGGCGAGGCAGTCGATGCATTTCTTAAAAGAATTCGTGTTTTAGTTAATGAATGCAAATTCGTCAATGCTGACGAAAATATCATCGATACTATTATTTTTGGATCAAGCAGCCAACGAGTTCAGTCACGACTCCTCGAACATAATGAAACTCTTACCCTCGATATGGCAATAGACATTGCAAGAACAGAGGAAGCGACAAGTTTGCAGCTACAGGACATCAGAGGAACGACACTAATTAATACTATACGCCACAAGAATAGCAAACGACCACAAGGTAAATCAGGACAACGAAAGGAAATGTGTGGTAGCTGTGGAACCATACATGACCCCAGTCACAGAAGTCACTATGCCCAGCTCATGGAACTAAATGTTCGAACTGTGGTAAACTCAATCACTGGAGAAAAGTGTGTCGTTCTGGTAAGTTAAAGACTCAGCAGAAGGGAAAGAATAATCAGCAGCCAGGAAAAGGAACCTCAGTAAATGAAGGTATACATACTCTAGTGGAAAAGAGTAAGGAATTAACTGTTCCAGCTGTACGACAGCTATACTTTCATACAATTTCCATAGATAATATGGCAGAGAGTCAAAGTCAAGCTATGCTGAATGTACAAGTTGACTCTGGTCAAAGTAGAGCATCTGTACTATGTAAAGTTGATACAGGTGCAGAAGGGAATGTTATTCCTGTGAGTACCTACAAGCTGTTGCATCCACAATCACCCTGTGATCTCAACGGTGCACCTCTTGGCTTAACTCCATCGAGTACGAGAATAACTGCTTTTGGTGGCCATAGCATACAGCACTATGGAACATGCAAACTTACTTTGTCGCACAGTGAACTCTCAGGCACATATTCATTTCATGTTGTGAACACTGCTGGACCAACTATCCTTGGTTTACCAACCTGTACAGCTATGAAGCTAGTAACTTTGAATTACAGTCTGCAGCATGTTTCCACAACTGAAGCACCTTCCACACAGAAGCAAGCCGGTAACCCTGAGGCCAAGGCAAACATACTGACGCAGTATGCGGATTGTTTTCAAGGGATTGGATGTTTCAAGGGAGAGTATCATATCACCCTGGATCCCACAGTTACCCCTGTAATACATCCACCACGGCGAGTCCCAGAAGCCCTGCGTGAGCCATTAAGAAAGGAACTTGATTTACTTGTCTCACAAGGAATCATTGCTAAAGTTGATCAACCAACTGACTGGGTAAATTCACTAGTGTGTGTCACAAAGAGTGATGGTGCTCTAAGACTGTGTCTAGACCCAAAGGATCTTAACCGTGCAATCAAACGACCACATCATTGCACCCCGACACTCGAAGAAGTTCTCCCAAAGTTAAATGGTGCAAAATATTTCTCCATTGTTGATGCCCGTAGTGGATACTGGAACATTCAACTTGACCATGAAAGCTCCTTATACACTACCTTCAACACACCACATGGCCGATATAGGTTCCTGAGATTACCATTTGGGCTTATCTGCGCTCAAGATGTTTTTCAGAAGAAGGTTGATGAAACTTTCGGTGATCTACCAGGAGTCACGGGCATTGCTGATGATATTGTCGTATATGGTTACAAGGAAGACCGTAGTGATCACGATGCCAATTTGAAAGCAGTCTTGGAACGAGCTCGAGAAACAGGTCTTAGATTTAATCCAGAGAAGTGCAAGATTGGATGCACTGAGCTAGTTTTTTTGGTCACATCATTGGTGCCAGTGGTCTGAAGTTGGACCCGAAAAAGACCCAAGCCATTCTCAACATGGATCCTTCAAGAAGTTTAACAGATCTGCAGAGTTTCCTTGGCATGACTCAATATCTCAGTCGTTTCCTACCAAATCTTGCCTCAATTGCAGCAAATTTATGGGATTTGACGAAGAAGAGCAGCGACTTTCTATGGGGCCCAGAGCACCAAGCATCTGTTGAGCAGATCAAGGTCATGATCACATCACCAAGTTCACTGCAGTATTTTGACAACACCAAGCCAGTGACAATTCAAGTGGATGCTTCTCTTCGTGGTCTAGGTGCAACTCTGATTCAGGAAAATGGCCCTGTGGAATACCGAAGTAAGCTCCTGACGGAAACAGAAACTCGTTATTCCAACATCGAGAGAGAAATGCTTGCAATTGTACATGGGTTGGAGAAGTTTCATTATTATGCCTATGGTCGACATGTTGTCATCGAGACAGATCATAAGCCATTAGAAGCTATTTTTAAGAAGCATTTGTCAAGTTCTCCACCACGTATTGCAAGAATGATGCTTCGTATTCAGAAGTACGATATAGACATCAAATATGTTCCAGGGAAGGACATACCCTTAGCTGATGCCTTATCACGACTCAACCCATGTCAAGGTGATACCATTGAAGGATTAGATGTATCTATCCATGAGTTTAACATGCATCTAAATGCAAGTCCAGCGAGAGTTCAGCAGATCAAAGAGGAGACAGACAAAGATACAGCACTGCACTCTCTTCGTGCAGTCATCACCCAGGGATGGCCAGATAGGAGAGCAGATTGCCCAACCCACCTATATGCCTATTGGAACTATCGTGATGAACTTACTGTTTTCGATGGACTGATTCTAAAAGGCACGCGAATTCTAATTCCCAAGTCTTTACAGTCTGAAGTGTTGCAGCAGCTGCACTACGCCCATCAAGGTGCTGAGAAATGCAAACTCAGAGCCAAAGGATCAGTATTCTGGGTGAATATAAATACTGACATAGAAGAAGTGGTCAGACGTTGTGCACCCTGTCAGCATAACCAGAGCATGAATGTGAAAGAACCTCTCACTCCTCATGATGTTCCACAGAAACCATGGCATACACTTGGTTCTGATCTATTCTTCTGGAATAAATCTGCATATCTACTGGTTTCTGACTATTTTAGCAAATTCCCGTTGGTGAGAAAGCTTAACAACTTGGAATCCAGTACCACAATTGCACATTTGAAAGCAATCTTTGAAGAGCATGGAATTCCTTGTAAGCTCATTACAGGAAATGACACACAATATACATCTGCAGCATTCCAGGATTTTAGTCGTAATTATGGTTTTGTTCATGTAACTACCAGTCCATACTACCCTCAGGCAAATGGTTTCATTGAACGAACTGTACAAACAGTAAAGAATGTATTTCAGAAATGTAAAGAGGCTGGTGCAGACCCTCATCTAGCAATGTTGTGCCTTCGAACTACTCCATTGGACCACTCTATTCCATCACCCGCAGAGCTGCTCAACTCAAGAGTTTATCAGTCGAATCTTCCAGCTGTATCTAAACCTGCATTGTTTTTACAGGCTGATAGAGATGTAATAGCTAAGCTTCAAAAGCGACAGGATCGACAGAAGTGCCAATATGATAAATCTTCGAAGACTCTTCCACCTGTCTACCCACAAGACCCGGTGCGTGTTTTTAATCCTCACAACTGCAAATGGGAACCAGGCATAGTCCAGAGCACAACACAGACACCTCACTCTTATGTCATCGGGATGGGAAGTGGTAGCACTTTTACTAGAAACCGTCGTCATATCCGGCCTACAGGGGAGAAAGTCAGTGACAGTGATGACGTAGCTGTTGGAGACCCCTTATCATCATTTCCACCTGCCAGTTTTCACAGTGATTCCACCTTTAAAGAACATCTACCAGAGTCACCATCCAGACCTCAGGCAGAAGTCATGTCCTCAGATGTTGCACCACTTCGTCGTTCAAGTAGAAGAGTGAAACCACCTGAAAGACTTACCTTATGAACTATTTTATTTCTGCATGTATGAACTCGAGTTAAGAATTACAAATACTTAAATTGAACTTCTGATATGAATGGAACGCTTTACAATGTATCTTTGTTAAAATGAAAAAAAAAAAATGTATTGTAGAATAGTTAGCCTTTTGTTCTAGAATTCAGGAATTGAGCATTTGACATTATGCAGTTTTGAACATTGATAGTACTTAGTTTTTTGTACATATTGTAGTATTTAATCTGTTTTAGAAAGAAGGGGATGTTATGATTTTCCTGTTCTCCCGGTATTATAATAATTAGCATATATTATAATAATTTATGTCACATGACCTGGCTATGAGTATATAACTCGGCCATCTTTAAGATTAAACACATGGTTATATTTAACGAAGTATAAGTCTGTTCCTTGATGTAAACGGCAAAACTATAACACCATATATTTGCAAATCTTGTGTCGAGAAGCTTAAAAAACGCCGCGGTTATAATAAATAATCTGCGAAAAGTCGAGGCCGACCTCTACGATTTACATCATTCAAGACTTCCATGCCAGCCGCTCATTGTAAAAAAGAGAAATCGATTGTGTGAGTACTACACGCGTTCTCCGTCAAAACGATCGACTTGTTGATTGCGATTCAATATTGTCTGGATCCGGTATTGTCGCCGCTCAACATCAAAATAAATTATTTTTTAAATGAAATAGCAGTTAATACCTTTAATAGAAAACCACACAGTGCAATTAACACCAAGAAACAGCCGAACTTACCAGTTTGGGAGAAAAAACACCGAATTAATTCCCATGGTAATCAGTGAGCATCGTGGTGCTTGGAATAACATCGAGTACACATCGACACCAACAAAGTCTCAATTTCTTCGCATCCAAACGTTGATTTTTCGCCAGTTCGTCCATTCTCTCATCAATATAATCTCTCTCAGCACAGAACTGTCGACCAAAATAAACACTATATTTGCAAATTTCACCAGAAAACGTTGAAATTTAAAAACAAATCAATCAACTTGCGGCGTCATTTCAAAGCAACCTGTCAAAATCCGACGCCGCAAGTTGATTGAATTGTTTTTAAAGGTTCAACGTTTTCAGATGAAACTTGCAACTTTCGAACGTAAACAAACTTGAAAATAATCGAAAGCCGTAATAATGGTGGCTTGCAAATGCAAGTATTGGTGTGGTGATTATGCTAGCATATAAATTAATTATTTTGGTTCACGTGACCAGGAACACGATTACGAACGCCGTTTCGCAGACCTCCGTTTCCCGATTTCAGGAGGGGGAAGGAGCGTCTGCACGCAGGCTAGTTAAATGTGTGGCCATGGTCGTCTGCGTGGATTGCCAGAAGGGATTTGTGATCATGTCGTTTGATTGCATTCCTGTGTTCAGTTAGTCTTGACTGAACTTTCTTGGATGTTTCGCCGATGTATGTATATATATATATATATATATATATATATATATATATATATATATATATATATATATATATATATATATACCTTTGCCTTTCCCAGTAAGTCATTATGCGCGTTGTGATGTCATCGTTAGTTTCATATATAAAACAAACTGAGATACCTCAAGAAAGAAGCAAACAAAAAACAGCAAAAGATGTTTCTCTGTCATTTCATAAGTAGCTACTTTCAAATAAGA
>OZ035997.1:755000-770000 GCA_964035015.1 Corallium rubrum | reverse complement strand
AATGATGAACGATGACTCTCCATTTTATCTTGCCGTAAACATCCAAACACAGAGGGAAGGGAAATGTTGGTGAAAAGCTTCCCCGCTGGGAGTGAATTCACTGAGATCGATGGTGAAAAACATGATTGCGAGCTCTCAACTTCAAACAGACAGGAAACTTGTAAACCACAGCACCAGAAAGCACCTTGTCCAGAAGCTTGTGGATAATAATGTTCCTCCTAACGAAATTGTACAAATAACTGGGCACAAAAACGTAAATTCGATTATCTGGCGCCACTGGAGCAAAAGAAAATTCTCTAGCAACTCCTACTCTCTTAATTCTAAAGATTGAAAATTTCAATCTTTTTAAAGTTTGAAATATTTTTCAATCTAAAAGATTGATTTTAGATTGAAAATGATACAAAAACCGGAAAGAAATCTTCTGTCCGATTGAAAAAAATCAGTCGATTAGAACGACTGAACGTAAACTCAATCGATTGAAAGATTGAATCCAATGAACCAATCATATCGTACAAATTCGCGCGCTGTTGACTATATATGGTATACGCGGCGTCCTTGCCGTCGTACACGGCTGGCAAACGAGGAAGGAGAAGGAAGTCTTTTAGCAGCTCCATTTTTCTAAAACAATATGACTGAAACGCTACGAGAATATCTGGGAAAGAATGGATTCGGGGAGGAGGTCATGTCAACATTGGAAGGTTAGTATTTCTTTTATACATTTATTTTTATCCCTATGAAATGAATGTGCTTCCCTCTGAAGATCATTTGACATCTTAAAATCAAAAGGGCAATGGAAAATAACGATATAATTTCGCGCTGCCTCTGGCACTTTTCAGTATATTCGGTTCTATTTTTTTCTGATTTTAAAGCAGTTTAAAGATTAGCAAGTAGTACTGACTTTACACGGAAACACTAAAAGCTAGCACTTGAAATACAGCACTCGATCTCCATGGAAGTTGTAAGTGCAAAACAACATTTTTGCTTCTTGCCCACTTCGAGCAAGCTCGTATAGATTGATTGATTTACACCAAAACTACATTACAATAAAAAATAATGCTATTTTTTGTTGCTTGTAAATTCAGACCTACTTTTTAAATTTAAAAAGCAGTACGAAGACTAACAAGCATTATCGACTTTACGTTAAAGCACTAAAATATTTTTAACACCTGAAATACAGCACTCGACCTCCATGGAAGTTGTAAGTGCAAAACAATATTTTTGCTTCTTGCCCACTTCGAGCAAGCTCGTATAGCACTTAAAGAGAAGGTTAAAACACGACAAAGTGAACTAAACTATATGTTATTATCCACTTTGACATTGTTGTACTATCTTAACTTAGGTCTGAAAGTTATTATGCTATATTTAACACCTGATTAATACAACACTTACAAAAAAAAACAACTAAAGGAGAACAACGTATTTCAAACTCCAGTATGGCGGCGCCATTTCCCCCTTACACCAAAACTACATTACAATAAAAAATAATGCTATTTTTTGTTGCACCTCTTTGTAAATTCAGACCTACTTTTTAAATTTAAAAAGCAGTACGAAGACTAACAAGCATTATCGACTTTACGTTAAAGCAGTAAAATATTTTTAACACCTGAAATACAACACTCGACCTCCATGCAAGTTTCAAGTGCACTAATATTTTTTTTAGTTCTTGCTCACTCGTCTAACAATATAGTACTAAAGAGAAACTGTTTAAAAACCCAGGAAAATAAACAAAATTATTTATCTACTTTGAAAGTAGTGTATAAACATATGCCTTGAGGTGATAAAATGTATATTTAAAACGGGATTGGTTCAACACTTGCAAGAAAAACAAAACAAATAGAAAAAACTTGATGAAAAACGTAATGTAAAACGCAGTTTTACGGTACCTTTTCCTCCTCACATCATTATGTTTTTGTCGCGCGTTGCATCTTTTTGACTTGCATGCGGACTTGCTTTTAGGAATCCGAAGTACTTTTTTCGTATAACAAGAAAAACTATTGAACGTTTTCACACGATTTCTACTAAAGCAATAAAAGCTTTTTACAACTTCAAATTACGCTATGGACTACAAAATAAATTGTTCTCAACCCATTTAGGCGAGCTTGTCTAGCACTGAGAAGACATTTTAAACGTAAAACAATGGACTAAATTATTTGTCTTTAACAACTGATCAACATACCGGACTGACTAACAGATTAAAAACTCCACAAAACTGAAAACCATACCTTTAATTAACAGAGCTAATACATATTTAATACACTAAAGGTACTCCACAAGATATTAAGTATAAATGTTTTGTGTTTGCTATGATATTACCAATCTCATAAGGCCGGATCCGGCCTAACATAAAACGTTCATGTAAATATTTCAATAAAACACTTGGTAAATATAGCGTAAAGAATAATTGCACCAATATAAAGAGTCGACGTGACATAACATATTTGGATCATCCATTTTCCGATGTTAAGGCCGTTTACCATACCAAAACGTTGAGTTTTTCTTTGTCTTATGAGCTCTCAGATAGAACTGTTAATATTACTTTAAGACAAAAAAACCCCGCTACGTTTTGGACGATACGGTTATAGTCGAAAACGGTCTTTAGACTTTACAGTATATAATTTCCACAAGTAACTTTAATTAATACAAAACATCGTTAGAGCTTACACTGGTGTATAAGTTACATAAACATACCTGTGTGGGCTGTCGAGGCATAACTTTACAACGCTAGCTACAGTTTAGTTTTCCGTTAGAATGTTCAGGTAAAAATGTACATAGAAGTACACACCATATTAGCTTAACTTCTCATAGATACGAACTGTTTATATATAAATCAATAAAGTTGATAATAAACCATTTAAAAATCATCATAAAAACCTCTGAAAGATCTGTTTTTCGTATGTAAGTCTATCAGTGACAAAGTCAACTCACTTGGTACTGCGAAAAGGAAAGCGGGAGAAGTAAAGGACAAGTGGCGGCACATGATCGGAACTGCAAGAAAAGATTTCAGTCGCGAACGCTTCGAACAAAGAAAAACCAGTGGGGGGAAAGCACCTGCACCTGACATCTCGGCGAATCAGAGCTTTTTGGCGACGAGCCCGGGTTCTCCGGTATACCCGGAGGTGTTGAATCGGGTAAGTGATACCTACGTGTTTTTGATTGCCAAGGTTAACCAAGGCATGGCCAATGTAAACAAAACGGGTCAAAAGTCAAAACTCAATCTCTGACTGACTTTGGTGGCGTTTTTACGCGTGCATAATACTCATTTGAATATTTGTATGTACGAGGCAAAGGTTTCTTGTTTTCACTGGATACAAAAGTTGCTAATTGTGTTTTTAAAAAGTGACTGAATGTGAAGGCCGAAGACAGTTCAGACTTCAGACTTGTCTCAGATAAGTGCTAGTCAGATTTATTATTTATTTATTATTTATTATTATTATTTATTTATTATTTATTATTTATTATTCTTATCCATATTAATTAACTATCAACTCATATTACATATTCACTTATCACTTACTCAATTGCAAAAGGAATTTATTTTTTGAAAACACGTCAAATAGATGTGTAATCTGTTAATTTCCACAATGTTTACTTATGTAATGTCACAATGTCACATCTGGTAAGGTTTACAGCAAAAAATGTCCATAAAGATGAAGTTTTCACCTGAGAAGATATATTACATTTCTTCGCAGAAGTTCCAAATATCACAAAAATGAAAAATCCCTGAGGATGATACTGACACTTTAAATAGCCATGTTGTATTTTGTAGGAAACAATACAACACTGACAGCAGACACTGCATTGGCTGAGCCCGGGAGTTTTGTTTTGGATGACCCTTTCTTGGTACTTCACAAACCACCACTGGAATTACTGGTATTGCCATTAAATGAGCCCTCTATTGCTGATGTAGCACCACTGACAAATGAATCTGTACCTGTAAGTGCATCAGCATCACAAGTTAGTCCTCACTCGCCTAAGGCTCACCCATCTACTGGTAGTGGTACAAAGAGAAAAGTGTCAACACAAGACATCCAAAAGATGCAAGTAGAAGTTCTCAACTTGGAGAAAGAAAAGATTTCATTGGAAATTGAAAATATGAAGCTGATCCAAAAAAGTTAAAGCTTGAAATTCAGCAATTGGAGCTGGAACATTAAATTGGAACATTAAATTGAATATTATTACCAGTACATGTGTTGGTCCAATTTTATATTAAATGTTTTAATTTTTTAAATTGTAATGAATAAGGACACAGTATTCTTTGACCAAAATATTTCATTAATTCAAATATTTGTAAATTATGTATTATATTCATAAATTAATGTTACTATTTATAAATGTACCTTAAAATACTTTAACAATAATAATGTGTTATATGAATAAATAATTTACTATTTACACAATACATTGAAATTCAATTTTGTAAAATTGAATTTCAATGTATTGTGTAAATAGTAAATTAATTTGTTCATATAACACATTATTGTTAAATTTTTGTTAACAATAATTATATAATTAACAATAATTAAATGATGTATCAAGTAAAATTTTCACAATATATCAAAAATATGTGTTTGTTATGTGGTTTCGAACAGCTTCTCCTGTATTTACACCATCATAATCATCTCCCAGGTCTAATGGCTCTTCCTCGACATCATCGTCCATCATTGGCTCATTGTTGTCAATCGCAATATTGTGAAGGACACAACAAGCAGCAATGATGGTGCATACTCTCTCCGGTGACATTCTTACTTCAGAGTGTAAAAGATGAAATCGTCGTTTAAGAATGCCAAACGTTCTTCCAATTGATGATCTTGTGACCTTTTGTGCCTTATTGAACCTGCGTTGCTGCCTTGTAGTTGGATTTGGGTATGGTGTCATCAGATATGGTAAGCAGGCATACCCACTGTCTCCAAGGAGGACACCATCATCCAAACTAGTTCCTTCAAGGTCTTGCCCAATTGCAGATGTTCGGAATATGTGGCTGCCAAGTGTCGAGCCAGGCCATTTTGCAACTACGTTGAGAAACTTTCCTGTGTAGAGAAAACCAAACCATTGGTCAATTAGTAAATTCTCCAGTTCTATGTCTGAAAATCTGGAATATTTTTATGCAGAGAATGAGAAAAAACTCATGGCCACACCCCATTTCAATGTAAAAATAACATGGTTTGGCCAAAACCAGTGTTGTAGAAGTTACCCTACATTCCTACAAATGGCTACAGTTTTCAAATTTTTAGCACACTCCCCTATTTAGGATCGTGGAATTCCAAGGGGGAAGCGTGCTTGTGATGAGCATCAGAAAATCCAATGGGAAGCTGTTGATGATGAGCAGGGAGTTATAGTCTACTTGGAATTTCCGGGAGAGGGGGGTTAAATCTACTCGGTCTACATGGAGTTTCACTTGGAAGTAGTTTAGTTCGAAATTTCCATGGAGTTGTCCAAGGGAGGGGCCATGAAAAAAGATGTTCCTCAACATTCCAAGAGCCCCTCCCCGTTTCTTCCCACATAATGTAACCTCAATCTGCACATGCGTGCAAAATGAAGAATTTCCTGTCCGATGAAAATTCCATGAGTGGAGCTATTTATGAGTGAAACTGGGGCATAAATTCAAGGGGTGGATGTCGAAAGACCAAACAACTATTGGTAAGAATTTACTAATAATTTATTGTGTACTGTTTAATACCACCGTGTGAGTCTTAGTCAGGCTCTGTGGTTTTATATAAGCTAAAATATAAGTATATTTTAATGCTATTTAATAACATAACTTACGATTGTAAAAAATTGAGAGAAAGCCAACTGCTGAGACCCAACCAATAGACGTGATTTGGGTGGTTAATTATTTTACACAATAATAAATAAATCTATACAATATTACCTTCGTGATTGCAGATTCCTTGTACGTTAATACTGTGGTATCCTTTCCGGTTTACAAAATCCCATTCATTTTTTGCTGGCGCAACGATCCTCACGTGTGTTCCGTCAACACAACCACTGCCACAAGGAAAACCTCTGAGATTATAAAACCCTTGTTTTATCACATCTTTTTCCCGTTGCGTTTGTGGAAATTTCACAAACTCGTCAAGTCTTCGAGCGATGGCCAAGGTTACTCGACGAGCAACCCTGCTAACTGTGGCCTTGTCTACCCCAGCAACGGTGTTCCCCATTACTTGCAAAAAGCTGCCTGTAGCCAAAAATCTAAGTGTTATCAACACTTGGTTTGTCGCCGAAATAGGGCAGCTTCGGTTCGTTGCAGGGCTTATTTCTTCTTCTACAAGGTGGACTATGTACGCGATTGCTTGTCCACCAAAACGATACCGTGCTCGCAACTCACTGTTGTCATAATATTGTAAGATGTTACAGTTTTCTATTTCTCGTCTGTCAATTCTGTCTGCTCGTCTGTGTACTCGAGGAAGAATATTCAAATGAAAACCGGGAATTCTGTATAACGCCATTTTATTGAAAATCTTAATTTTATAGTTTCAACAACATGAACACGTCAATTTTATCCACTGGATAGTGAACTTAAACTACCCTTCGACCTCGGATAAATTTATCAAGCGGATAGCAATTTTTATCCGCGGGATAATACTATCCAAGCTTCGTACAACGCAAATTATACCCTGGATAAAATTTATCCGCCGGATAGCGAGTTATCCACCGGATAGAGATTTATCCAAGCTTCGTACAACCGGCCCCAGGTATCTGGTAAGGCTGAAGTCAATTTTCTGGCAGTCAATGATGTGCTAGAAGAGTTTGATTCCGCTAATGCCTATGCAATAAAAAGCATGATCACAAAGCAGATACATGTAGGTGAATCTAATTTGGATGCGAGTAAGCTGTCGGATTTTGCAACAGATGGTTGCAGTGTGATGACAGGGAAGAGAAATGGTGTTGCTGCTTTTCTGCGTAGAGAATGCAAATTGCTTCTCAATGTCCATTGCATATGTCACCGTCTTGCTCTCGCTTGTGGAGATGCAAATGATCATGTTGCATACATCCAGACAGTGGAAAAGATCCTGGTACAACTTTGGTCCTTCTTCAAAAACTCCGCAAAGAAAAGTGTATCTTTTGCCAAGGCTAGTATTGCAGCAAAGTCGGTAATTGTACCGAATGCTGCTAAGAAAACTATATCCAGAACATTCAAGAAGGCTTGTAGAACAAGATGGCTTTCCACAGAAAGATCAATCAGTGGAGTTTTTGAAGACTTTATACCTCTCTTCCAAACCTTGAGAGTGTACAAAGAAGATAACGATTGTACTACCATTGGCTTACTGAAGCATGTGGCGAACATTAAGTTTCTTTCCACTGTGTACCTTCTCCATGAAGTTCTTCCTGCTCTTTCACATCTCAACAAGGCATTCCAAAGAGGAAACATCTCTTTCTCAGCTATCGATCCTGCAATCAAATACACGATTGACCAAATCAACGAAATTGCTGCTAACCTAAACCAGAAACATTTGGAAAGTCTGAAGAAAGACCTTGGGGAAGGTGGCAGGCTTGTCAGCACTGAGTTAACTCTCATTTCCTCGAGTGAAGTGTATCTGCGAAACTTAACCACAAAGTATGTTGACTCACTGAAGGAGAATATTGAGAATCGGTTCTCTGAGAGTCTTCCTGTATTGAGTGCCTTCAAGATCTTTGATCCAATGGCCATTCCTGCAGCATTCAAAGAGTATGGTATTCCTCAGATTGAGATCTTAGCTGATCATTTTTATCAGGAAAAAGAGGAAACAGAGGAGCTGAAAGAGGAGCTGGAGTGTGAATGGAAGAAATTTAAGTACAATCTCCTGCAGCTTAAAGATGAAGTACCCAACCATATTCTTCACCCGCCGAAAAACAAGAATTTAACTCCAACAGAGTGGGCTCTCCAGCACATGTTGTCCTCACGTGCAAGGTACCAGCACTTCATACTCCACCTTCTCTACATAGCTGAAGTTTGTCTGTCCCTCCCTGTGTCAAATGCATGGCCGGAAAGAGGTGCCTCGGCGGTAAAGAGGTTGAAGACCCGATTAAGAAGCAGCCTCAAGGATGACATGTTGGAGTCGCTCATGCATACCAGCATCAATGGACCTGACGTCAATGACAGTGACTGTGGACTTTTGATCCAAGATGTTGTAAAGAAGTGGTCTGTCAATCGGAAGAAACTTGCCAAAGGGAAGCCAGCTGAGTCTGATGTATCCAAACCCACATCCGATGGCTGCCGTTATTGTACAAGTGGATCCAGTGGACCAACAGCAGCCGCAACGGTAAGGCCTAGTAGATGCCGAAGACAAAGTATTAGCAGATGGTGATCAAGTCGAGACAAACATACTCGAAGGAGAACATGACATTGAATCGATTATTGCAAAGTTAAATCTTTGCAAAGACTGTAATTTCAGACGTCGACTATCAGTATTATGATTAGGAATAGAAATCAAAATTAACTAGCTAAATATCTATCACTTTAAAGTTTATTTGTATTGAATGCTTTAACTGTTCAGTGTTAACTTAATTTAACTTACTATATTTTTATTATAACTATAAGACTGCGAATTTGCAAAATTTGATAACATTCGGTATAAAAAATGTCTAAGCAGTTGTTCTTTATTACAATATACATGTATTAGAGTAGCTTTAGTTGTAGTTTAAAGAACAAAATTCCCCACTTGCCTCACAGCCGTCTACTTTCTCTTTCCTAGAAAGAAACAAAAAGAAAGAGGAAAGAGACAACCCCAAGAAAAGCGTGTAATTGCAGAAATCCGAACAAGTGCCCCTGAAAGGTCAATGCCTTAAAGAATCAATTATTTATCAGGCAACAGTGAAAACAAGCGAAAGCAACTCAAAAGAGACCTACATCGGCCTGACAAAGAACACATTTAAAGAAAGATTCAACGGACATAAAACGACATTCAAAAACACGAACAAGCGAAATAACATAGAGCCTACATCTGGAGTTTAAAAGGTCAACAGAAAGACCATAAGATAGAATGGGAAATCTTACGCGAAGCAAAACCATACAGCAACAGGACAAAAAGATGCCAACTATGCAACCTTGAAAAAGTCATTATTTACAGACCAGAACTAGGAACTTTAAACAAACGGAATGAACTATAGCCTCCGCATGTAGACACAAAGCACCATTTCTCCTTAAAAATTTTAAAACGTAAACTAACACAGAGATTCACCACGCATAGATTTTTGATTAGTTGGTGTTCCCAGTGGTTGGTTCTGATTGGTTATTACTTTACAGGAGATCGAACATTGAGTGTGTTTTAGTTGATGGTAGATAGTAGGTATTTCAATGTGTCTGTTAAATGTGTTTTTCTGTGCTGTACCATGCTTCTTTGAACTCACGGGCATGTCTTGTTGAGGCTTGGCCTAGAACTTTTGTTTGAGTCCAGTTAAATGTAGCCTGCGTGCAGACGCTCCTTCCCCCTCCTGAAATTGGGAAACGGAGGTCTGCGAAACGGCGTTCGTAATCGTGTTCTGGTCACGTGAATCGTCACCGGATTTTAAGGACTAATATGTGATTGGTTGACAAAGGATAATTTAAAGTAGCCGATATTTCATTGGTCAGATTTCCGATCACTAGGAAATTCTCATACGAAAGTGCTACAGCGGCTTTTCCCTCTCTATATTATATTGTCTCTCTTTGTATCTATCCTACTTTGAAATGTCAACATGTATTCTCTGATCTTGTGAAATTTTGAAACATAACGACAAAAACCTGGTTGATGGTAAAGGTGCATTTAAAGTGAAAGAAGAATAAACTACGCTTGAATTTATAATTCATTCGAAGTCACCATATGTTATGATTTTCCTGTTCTCCCGGTATTATAATAATTAGCATATATTATAATAATTTATGTCACATGACCTGGCTATGAGTATATAACTCGGCCATCTTTAAGATTAAACACATGGTTATATTTAACGAAGTATAAGTCTGTTCCTTGATGTAAACGGCAAAACTATAACATGGTGTCAGGTGTAACTCAAGAACTATAGGTACGATTTGTAAGCATCGTTTTTACGGAAAATTTAGGCACTTGGTCGGTGTATTTTCCCTAATAATTTGTTTCAAATACCTCCACGTCGCGAGACTTGTCGTACAACAAACATGGCCGAACTAGCTGGTTTACCTGTCCCAAGAATGGATTGGCACTCTTCAGATGCTGCCCAAGCCTTCAAGAAGTTTAAGGCGGTATGTGAGCTGTATTTTTCTGGGCCTTTGAAGGAGAAAAGTGAGCAAGAAAAAGTCAGCTATCTGTTGATTTGGTCGGGCGACGAAGGCATCGAACTTGTGTCAACTTGGTCTCTTTCAGCCGAAGAGAAGAAGGAGCTAGACACTTACTGGACAAAATTTGAGGAGTTATGTATCTCCAAAGAGTAATTTTCGCTTAGCAAGATACAAGCTACGAACTCTGAAGCAAGAGAAAGGCGAGGCAGTCGATGCATTTCTTAAAAGAATTCGTGTTTTAGTTAATGAATGCAAATTCGTCAATGCTGACGAAAATATCATCGATACTATTATTTTTGGATCAAGCAGCCAACGAGTTCAGTCACGACTCCTCGAACATAATGAAACTCTTACCCTCGATATGGCAATAGACATTGCAAGAACAGAGGAAGCGACAAGTTTGCAGCTACAGGACATCAGAGGAACGACACTAATTAATACTATACGCCACAAGAATAGCAAACGACCACAAGGTAAATCAGGACAACGAAAGGAAATGTGTGGTAGCTGTGGAACCATACATGACCAGTCACAGAAGTCACTATGCCCAGCTCATGGAACTAAATGTTCGAACTGTGGTAAACTCAATCACTGGAGAAAAGTGTGTCGTTCTGGTAAGTTAAAGACTCAGCAGAAGGGAAAGAATAATCAGCAGCCAGGAAAAAGGAACCTCAGTAAATGAAGGTATACATACTCTAGTGGAAAAGAGTAAGGAATTAACTGTTCCAGCTGTACGACAGCTATACTTTCATACAATTTCCATAGATAATATGGCAGAGAGTCAAAGTCAAGCTATGCTGAATGTACAAGTTGACTCTGGTCAAAGTAGAGCATCTGTACTATGTAAAGTTGATACAGGTGCAGAAGGGAATGTTATTCCTGTGAGTACCTACAAGCTGTTGCATCCACAATCACCCTGTGATCTCAACGGTGCACCTCTTGGCTTAACTCCATCGAGTACGAGAATAACTGCTTTTGGTGGCCATAGCATACAGCACTATGGAACATGCAAACTTACTTTGTCGCACAGTGAACTCTCAGGCACATATTCATTTCATGTTGTGAACACTGCTGGACCAACTATCCTTGGTTTACCAACCTGTACAGCTATGAAGCTAGTAACTTTGAATTACAGTCTGCAGCATGTTTCCACAACTGAAGCACCTTCCACACAGAAGCAAGCCGGTAACCCTGAGGCCAAGGCAAACATACTGACGCAGTATGCGGATTGTTTTCAAGGGATTGGATGTTTCAAGGGAGAGTATCATATCACCCTGGATCCCACAGTTACCCCTGTAATACATCCACCACGGCGAGTCCCAGAAGCCCTGCGTGAGCCATTAAGAAAGGAACTTGATTTACTTGTCTCACAAGGAATCATTGCTAAAGTTGATCAACCAACTGACTGGGTAAATTCACTAGTGTGTGTCACAAAGAGTGATGGTGCTCTAAGACTGTGTCTAGACCCAAAGGATCTTAACCGTGCAATCAAACGACCACATCATTGCACCCCGACACTCGAAGAAGTTCTCCCAAAGTTAAATGGTGCAAAATATTTCTCCATTGTTGATGCCCGTAGTGGATACTGGAACATTCAACTTGACCATGAAAGCTCCTTATACACTACCTTCAACACACCACATGGCCGATATAGGTTCCTGAGATTACCATTTGGGCTTATCTGCGCTCAAGATGTTTTTCAGAAGAAGGTTGATGAAACTTTCGGTGATCTACCAGGAGTCACGGGCATTGCTGATGATATTGTCGTATATGGTTACAAGGAAGACCGTAGTGATCACGATGCCAATTTGAAAGCAGTCTTGGAACGAGCTCGAGAAACAGGTCTTAGATTTAATCCAGAGAAGTGCAAGATTGGATGCACTGAGCTAGTTTTTTTGGTCACATCATTGGTGCCAGTGGTCTGAAGTTGGACCCGAAAAAGACCCAAGCCATTCTCAACATGGATCCTTCAAGAAGTTTAACAGATCTGCAGAGTTTCCTTGGCATGACTCAATATCTCAGTCGTTTCCTACCAAATCTTGCCTCAATTGCAGCAAATTTATGGGATTTGACGAAGAAGAGCAGCGACTTTCTATGGGGCCCAGAGCACCAAGCATCTGTTGAGCAGATCAAGGTCATGATCACATCACCAAGTTCACTGCAGTATTTTGACAACACCAAGCCAGTGACAATTCAAGTGGATGCTTCTCTTCGTGGTCTAGGTGCAACTCTGATTCAGGAAAATGGCCCTGTGGAATACCGAAGTAAGCTCCTGACGGAAACAGAAACTCGTTATTCCAACATCGAGAGAGAAATGCTTGCAATTGTACATGGGTTGGAGAAGTTTCATTATTATGCCTATGGTCGACATGTTGTCATCGAGACAGATCATAAGCCATTAGAAGCTATTTTTAAGAAGCATTTGTCAAGTTCTCCACCACGTATTGCAAGAATGATGCTTCGTATTCAGAAGTACGATATAGACATCAAATATGTTCCAGGGAAGGACATACCCTTAGCTGATGCCTTATCACGACTCAACCCATGTCAAGGTGATACCATTGAAGGATTAGATGTATCTATCCATGAGTTTAACATGCATCTAAATGCAAGTCCAGCGAGAGTTCAGCAGATCAAAGAGGAGACAGACAAAGATACAGCACTGCACTCTCTTCGTGCAGTCATCACCCAGGGATGGCCAGATAGGAGAGCAGATTGCCCAACCCACCTATATGCCTATTGGAACTATCGTGATGAACTTACTGTTTTCGATGGACTGATTCTAAAAGGCACGCGAATTCTAATTCCCAAGTCTTTACAGTCTGAAGTGTTGCAGCAGCTGCACTACGCCCATCAAGGTGCTGAGAAATGCAAACTCAGAGCCAAAGGATCAGTATTCTGGGTGAATATAAATACTGACATAGAAGAAGTGGTCAGACGTTGTGCACCCTGTCAGCATAACCAGAGCATGAATGTGAAAGAACCTCTCACTCCTCATGATGTTCCACAGAAACCATGGCATACACTTGGTTCTGATCTATTCTTCTGGAATAAATCTGCATATCTACTGGTTTCTGACTATTTTAGCAAATTCCCGTTGGTGAGAAAGCTTAACAACTTGGAATCCAGTACCACAATTGCACATTTGAAAGCAATCTTTGAAGAGCATGGAATTCCTTGTAAGCTCATTACAGGAAATGACACACAATATACATCTGCAGCATTCCAGGATTTTAGTCGTAATTATGGTTTTGTTCATGTAACTACCAGTCCATACTACCCTCAGGCAAATGGTTTCATTGAACGAACTGTACAAACAGTAAAGAATGTATTTCAGAAATGTAAAGAGGCTGGTGCAGACCCTCATCTAGCAATGTTGTGCCTTCGAACTACTCCATTGGACCACTCTATTCCATCACCCGCAGAGCTGCTCAACTCAAGAGTTTATCAGTCGAATCTTCCAGCTGTATCTAAACCTGCATTGTTTTTACAGGCTGATAGAGATGTAATAGCTAAGCTTCAAAAGCGACAGGATCGACAGAAGTGCCAATATGATAAATCTTCGAAGACTCTTCCACCTGTCTACCCACAAGACCCGGTGCGTGTTTTTAATCCTCACAACTGCAAATGGGAACCAGGCATAGTCCAGAGCACAACACAGACACCTCACTCTTATGTCATCGGGATGGGAAGTGGTAGCACTTTTACTAGAAACCGTCGTCATATCCGGCCTACAGGGGAGAAAGTCAGTGACAGTGATGACGTAGCTGTTGGAGACCCCTTATCATCATTTCCACCTGCCAGTTTTCACAGTGATTCCACCTTTAAAGAACATCTACCAGAGTCACCATCCAGACCTCAGGCAGAAGTCATGTCCTCAGATGTTGCACCACTTCGTCGTTCAAGTAGAAGAGTGAAACCACCTGAAAGACTTACCTTATGAACTATTTTATTTCTGCATGTATGAACTCGAGTTAAGAATTACAAATACTTAAATTGAACTTCTGATATGAATGGAACGCTTTACAATGTATCTTTGTTAAAATGAAAAAAAAAAAATGTATTGTAGAATAGTTAGCCTTTTGTTCTAGAATTCAGGAATTGAGCATTTGACATTATGCAGTTTTGAACATTGATAGTACTTAGTTTTTTGTACATATTGTAGTATTTAATCTGTTTTAGAAAGAAGGGGATGTTATGATTTTCCTGTTCTCCCGGTATTATAATAATTAGCATATATTATAATAATTTATGTCACATGACCTGGCTATGAGTATATAACTCGGCCATCTTTAAGATTAAACACATGGTTATATTTAACGAAGTATAAGTCTGTTCCTTGATGTAAACGGCAAAACTATAACACCATATATTTGCAAATCTTGTGTCGAGAAGCTTAAAAAACGCCGCGGTTATAATAAATAATCTGCGAAAAGTCGAGGCCGACCTCTACGATTTACATCATTCAAGACTTCCATGCCAGCCGCTCATTGTAAAAAAGAGAAATCGATTGTGTGAGTACTACACGCGTTCTCCGTCAAAACGATCGACTTGTTGATTGCGATTCAATATTGTCTGGATCCGGTATTGTCGCCGCTCAACATCAAAATAAATTATTTTTTAAATGAAATAGCAGTTAATACCTTTAATAGAAAACCACACAGTGCAATTAACACCAAGAAACAGCCGAACTTACCAGTTTGGGAGAAAAAACACCGAATTAATTCCCATGGTAATCAGTGAGCATCGTGGTGCTTGGAATAACATCGAGTACACATCGACACCAA
>OZ035997.1:0-100000 GCA_964035015.1 Corallium rubrum | reverse complement strand
ATGTCCCCGGGTGAAAGAGGAGAGTATGAACACCATCTAATGATGACTAGATCAAATTATTTACCTATGACAAAAGAAGATGTGTCCCAATTATCATCAGAGGACAAGAAAGACTATCGTGCTACTTTTAAAATAAAAACACCTAAATATATAATCTAAGAAGCAGACCTTACTAAAAACTTTTTATATGTAACCGTAATTTGTTTTGATATGTGTAAGTTTAAACCAAAGCCTAAATAAATACTTTAAACTGATTGTTGTGAATTCTGTCTTTTGCAAAATACACGCTAATCACCTTTTCGCCTAGACTTGTCCGCTGTTCATACCCCTTATTATCCTTTCACAACCCCATAAATAATTACATATTCTACAGTGTATGCAAATTCGGTTAGATTTAGGTCATTAGCAACTTTAACGAGCTTTCCCTTTTGTGTTCTGCACGTGCGAGAATCTTGTTTATATCGTTCTTATTAACAGAAAGCCTAGTAACCATGATGTACCTCAGTTATATATGGACAAGTCTTTGCTCTTCGCTTTTCGAATTGATTTGTGTCTTCTTACGACTTCTCGAACTGTTTCTTCATCCAAGGAATCACTACTAGGTTATAGACTAAGGTTAGACAGGCAATAATTCGACCAAAACTGTCAACATTCATCTCTTCGAAAATAACACTCGGATTACTTAACCAAAAACCCGCTATATTCCTCCAAACCAAGTTTAAGATAAAAAATATAAAGTGCCTCTATCCATTTCTGTTTCGTTCCTCTACAAACTAGGCCAAAGTAAACGATAACTCTCTAAAATTGTTAACACTTATTGCCACCAAACGTGTATAAGAGCTGCAGATTACGCTGCTAATTAACGCATGAATTAATATAAGACTAAAATGGTGGCGTCATGGGTGGTGCTTTTTGCACCACCCGCACCACCCGTGCCAGAACCCCCACTCTGTATACTACTCCCCTGCCTTGCGGAGTTGTAAACTACTGTCTTGTGGTACAGGTTCTTGACAGAACCGAGGGCTATAAGGGAGCCAACCCTAACAGAAAACCATGTCGCTGTGGCAGCATCAAGGGCGGCAGATGTCCCGTGCTGCCTCCCATGTAAACAGCCCCTAAATGACTTGAATCAAACTTTAAATAAACATGCCAATTTCATGAGGCTATTGCAATTTACACTTTACTCTCAATACAGATAAATTATTATTTTATTGTAAAAGTGTCGAAGTCAGTTATAAATAGTATGATAAACAGCCATCGTTTCGTATACAATGAGGCGGCCAGGCAAGCTCTTGCCATGTAGTGTACATTTCGCCGAAGTAGTCGTGGCCGAGTGGTTAAGGCGACAGACTCGAAATCTGTTGGGACATTCCCGCGCAGGTTCAAATCCTGCCGACTACGTCGTATTTCTTTAAATTTCTTCTGCATGCAGACGTTTACCTACAAACAAATGACAAACATTCTGAGTAATTTTTTTTTGTATTTTCATCATTTTGGTCAACTGGGAGAGTAGCTTAGCGTCGGTTCAATCCCGATCGCTCCCTGTCTTTTTCACTCACTATGGATTTCGGACTAAATACTCAATAAGCCATTTCTACGATGACGTAAAATAGCCGTGAGTGACAGTGCTGACTGGCAAAGCGTTCTGGTTGTTCAAATTTTTACCTTATCTTGCAAATGGCTTATTAACATTCTCTCATGCAATACAGATAAAACTAGAAATACATGAATGCAACAACCCCTCGCCCGCTTTTGCATGCTTTTTTGAAACACCCCCCACCCACCCACCCCCTGATTAAAAAAAGCACTCCTGATTATACAGCCAATATAAAAACAAACAAATATAAAAACAAATGATATTAAATCCTTGGGATATTAAATTATACAATTTATGGATAAGTCAAGGGGATGACAAAACTGATTTAAATCATTTAATGAAAGTTAAACATATCAAAGCAAAACTTAGACTTCATTATTAAATTCTGGTTGTAAAAAATATATTGTTTTTAGGAGGTTTCAAAAGGGATTATTTCTAGCAAGCCTTCAAATGGCTTCTCTATGCATGTACATTTTGCAAAGGCAGAATTAAAAGTTGACAGCTCAAAAATTACATTTATAATAGAGTCTGAGATAAAAACAATTCAGTAGAATCGGATTCCAGAAAGAAGTATTAAACAGACAACGTTTCAGTCGAAAATTTGGAATCACAGCCAAGAAAACCGACAAAGCCCACGTCCACCACGGTTAATATAAGCGTGATATAAGCCTAAGATAGTGTTTTAAGTTAGTTTTAGTTAAGCTGACTGATGGTTAATTTGGACGAGCAAAGGGAGAGCACGAAAACGTGAAGCTGAATGTATATTGTTTTAGGACATAAGGACAAAATACAAATCCCCTACCGTTTATATAAACTTGAATGATTTTGAGACGACTGAGTGACCACAAACACTGCAATTCAGATCGAGGTTTTGTTTACCATACGGCATTTGGTTTCTTCAGGACCTCTGGTTTCGCTTCAACATATATTAAACCGGCTGTTTGTATCCTTTTCTTCGTTGTTCTCTTTTATTATTTAAGTAGAGCAGGCTCCATTCGTTAAACGAAAGCAAAATACTGACAGATCTTTAGTTTTCTTGTCGCTAGTCACCAGTGTCCAACTATTCTTACCGCGTGACACCGTACCAAACATATATAAATAAATAAATAAATAAATAAATAAATAAATAAATAAATAAATAAATAAATAAATAAATAAATAAATAAATAAATAAATAAATAAATAAATAAATAAATAAACTATTTCCCAGATTTCGTCTCCCTCGCTTTTTCTACACACGTGTAAAATGGACTCCACGCGTGTCGAGATTAGCACCCTCACGGGGCTCCGGGCCTTCGGCCCGTCGCCCGGCTCGGGGATTATTATTTTAATGTACAAAGGTTGAAGTCAATTATAAATAATACGAAAACCCGCCATCGTTTCGTTTTCAATGAGGAGGCCAGGCGATTCTTGTCATGCAGTGTACATTGGCAATCGCCAAAGTAGTCGTGGCCGAGTGGTTAAGGCGACAGACTCGAAATCTGTTGGGATATTCCCGCGCAAGTTCAAATCCTGCCGACTACGTGCAAATGTTTATTATATTTCTTTAAATTTCTTCTCATGCAGACGTTTACCTACAAACAAATCCGACAACAATATTTAAGTGATGAATTACATATTCAGTTTATGCATGCAATAAAGCATTACAAGAATTTTGGTTTTTTTTCGTGGCGATGATACATGAAAATATCTGGCAATTTATGAAGATGTAAATTAGAATATACTTTTTCTAACAGAGAGTATAATAAATTTTCAAGGTTTATTTTTAAGAAAGAGGATTATTTTTTCTTTTGAATTTTGAATTGAATTTTAATCAAATACCTGAATGGCAAATTTACAAAAAATTTGAAAAACTCAAGTTTACAGTGAATAAAACGTAAAAATGTATATAAATTAACTAAGGTACAATTTGGGTCGTCGGTTCAATCCCGATCGCGCCCTGCCTCTTCCTGCATTCCCTGACATGACGACTCGTTCCCTATCTTTTTCACTCACTATGGATTTCGGACAAAATACTCAATAAGCCATTTGTATACGATGGCAAAGCATTCTGGTTGTTGAAGTTACCCAACGCTATTTTACCTCATCTTGCAAATGGCTTATTAAATGTGGCTATTGCAATTTACACTTTACTTATTTTCTCAGTACAGATAAATTATTATTTTATTGTAAAAGTGTCGAAGTCAATTATAAATAATATGATAAACAGCCATCGTTTCGTATACAATGAGGCGGCCAGGCAAGCTCTTGCCATGTAGTGTACATTTCGCCGAAGTAGTCGTGGCCGAGTGGTTAAGGCGAGTGGTTGGGATATTCCCGCGCAGGTTCAAATCCTGCCGACTACGTGCAAATATTATATTTCCTTAAATTCCTTCTGCATGCAGACCTTTACTTTCAAACAAATGACAAACATTCTGAGTAAATTTACTTTGTATTTGGATGGTTTTGGTCAATTGGGAGCGTAGCCCATGGTAGAGCATTCGACTGCAGATTGAGAGGTCGTCGGTTCAATCCCGAATCCCGACCGCTACCTGTCTTTTTCACTCACTATGGATTTGGGACCAAATACTCAATACGATGACGTAAAATAGCCTTGGGTGACAGTGCTGATAAATGGAGGATACTGGCAAAGCATTCTGGTTATTCAAATTTTTACCTCATCTTGCAAATGGCTTATTAAATGTGGCTATTGCAATTTACACTTTACTTAATATTCTCTCATGCAATATCTAATATTCTCCCTGACATGACGACTCGCTCCCTATATTTTTCACTCACTATGGATTTCGGACAAAATACTCAATTTCAAATGACTTGAATCAAACTTGAAATAAACAGGCCAATTTCATGTGGCTATTGCAATCTACACTTTACTTGTTCTCTCAATACAGATAAATAAATTATTATTTTATTGTACAAGTGTTGAAGTCAATTATAAATAGTACGAAAAACAGCTATCGTTTCGTACACAATGAGGCCTCAAGGCAAAATTGCCTTCTATGCAGTGTATATACCTTGTCTATAGCCAAAGTAGTCGTGGCCGAGTGGTTAAGGCGACAGACTTGAAATCTGTTGGGATATTCCCGCGCAGGTTCAAATCCTGCCGAAAAATCGTGGAAATGTTTATTATATTTCCTTAAATTTTTTCACCTACAAACAAATCACAACAATAATTAAGTGAGGAATTACATATTCTGTTTATGCATGCAGCATTACAAGAATTTTAGGCTTTGTTGGAGGAAATGATATATGAAAATATATGGCAATTTATGAAGATGTTTATTAGAATATACGTTTTTTAATAGAGAGTAATCAATTTTCAAGATTTATTTTCAAGAAAAAGGATTAAACGTGTGTATTAACTTAACAATGATTGGCTTTTGTTGAAGTATGTACCCAAAAACTTTTAGCGAATGTATACTGGGCAGCTTTCTGACAAAAACATTGTATGGTTTTTACTTGAGCGCATAGCTCAGTGCATGGTGGAGCATTCTACTGGAGATCGACAGGTCGTCGGTTCAATCCCGATCGCGCTTCATGAGGTTTTATATGACTTCATGATTGGAGGTTTTATGACTTCAAAGTTTAAATGAACATGCAAGATGAAGCTATACCGCAATTTACATTTTTGTTATTCTCTCAATAGATAAATGATTATTTTATTGTTCAAGTGTTGGAGCTAAATTTGAAATAGTATGATAAGCAAATATTGTGAACAATACAGAGGCGCTTCATATACCCACGCGCTTTGGCAAGTGCCTGCCAGAGTATATTGAATCATGTTCTAAGGATTTTGGGTGAAGGAAAATTCGAGTGTAGAATATATACATTTAAATGTATATATTCTACACTCGAATTTTCCTTCACCCAAAATCCTTAGAACATGCTATGTAATCGAGTGAAATGCCAATATTACTTATATTGAATCATGTCCATTTAAGTAGTCGTGGTCGAGTGGTTAAGGCGACATACCAGAAGTCAGTTGGAATGCTTCCACGCAGGTTCAAATCCTGCCGACTACGCGAAAATGTTTATATTTCTTTAAATTTCTTCTGCATGCAGACGTTTACCAACCTTGGAAGTCAGAGCCCCTTTCCGACCGACGCAGGCTTTGGGGGAAAGTGGGCTTTTTTCCCGGAGGGTTGTGGTTAGGTTTAGGGTAAGGTTTAGAGGTTAGGGTTAAGGTTGGGGTGTGGGGGTTGGGAATTAGTTTTTAAAATTAACGATTATTGATAATTCTAGGAATTCCGCACTTATTGATTATTGGTAATTCTAGGTAGGAGGATATGCTGTTTTGAACTGGTCAAACAAGTTCTAGTTTATGAGCACCCGCAAGCAACACCGCTGCCAAGCGTTTTGCGCATGTGCGACGTCCGAGTTCGTCCTCGGAAAAAGAACGGGAAAACACTGAATTATTTGGACTGGTCCGAGAGTCTGACACAAAAGTTGAAATTATAAGTATACTACCAAAAAGATAAGGTAGGTAATTTGTGCATGGCTTCGTTGTCAATATTGTAACATATTCTGAATTTACACCTTCGTAATTTTCATTACCAATTTTTTAAAACACAAATGAATAGTCGAGTTTTACTTAGTCTTCACTGTCTGGTCACTTCTCTCGCATTGTTTACTCAGCGAATTCACGCATGCGCAATACTTTTTTAATAGAGAGTAATCAATTTTCAAGGTTTATTTTTAAGAAAAAGGATTAAACGAGTGCATTTATTTAACTTAACAATAATTAGATTTTGTTGCCTGTGCCCAAAAACCTTTCGCGAATAAAGTGCGCAGCTTTCTGACAAAAAACACTCTATGAATTTTACTTTGAAATTGAATGGTTTGGACTGATTGGTAGCGTAGATCCGTATGGTGGAGCATTCTGTTGCGGATGGAGAGGTCGTCGGTTGAATGCCGATCGCGCCCTGTCTCTTTCATGCACTCACTGGCATGGAGTTGTATATAATAATAAGTAAAATGACTTCAAAGTTAAACTTTGAAGTCATTTTAGATAAACATGCAAGATGAAGCTATATCGGCAACTTTCATTTTTGTTATTCCCTCAATAGATAAACTATTATTTTACTGTTCAAGTGTTGGAGATAAATTAGAAATAGTATGAAAAACAAAGATATATTGAAACCTGCCCAGTTAAGTAGTCGTGGCCGAGTGGTTACGGCGACAGGCAAGAAACCTGTTGGGGTACTCCCGTGCAAGCTCAAATCCGCCTTAACCACTCGGCCACAACTACTTAATTGGGTGGAACCGTGGAAGTCAATATACTCTGGCTGGCAAGCAGGAATTTGCATACTGAAGCGCCTCTGCATTGTTCATAAAATAATCATTTATCTATTGGAGAATAACAAAAATGTAAAATGCAATATAGCGACAACTTGCAAATTTTCAACTTTGAAGTCATTTTACGTATTTGTTGTGAACTCCATGGCATGTGAGTGCATGAAAAAGACAGGGCGCCATCGGTAATGAACCGACCACCTCTAGGTCTGCAGTAGAATTCTCCACCATACACTGAGCTACGTTCCCAATTGATCAGAACCATGCAATTTCAAAGTAGAATTCCTAGAATGTTTTTGTCAGAAAGCTGCCCACTTTATTCGCTAAAATTTTTTGGGTACAGACTTCAAGAAAATTCCAATCATTGTTGTTACTTCATTCTTTTTCTAAAAAATAAACCTTGAAAATTGATTAATACAAAAAGTATATTCGAAGTAACATCTTCGTAAATCGCCATATACTAGTACTTTCATGTATCATTACCTCGAAAAAAGTCCAAAATTCTCGGAATGCTATATTGCATGGATAAATTGAATATATGTCATTTATCATTTGATTATTGTTGTGATTTGTTTGTAGGTAAATTAAAGTATGCATGCAGTAGTCGACAGGATTTGAGCTTGCACGGGAGTACCCCAACAGATTTCTTGTCTGTCGCCTTAACCACTCGGCAACGACTACTTAACTGGGCAGGTTTCAATATACTCTTTGTTTTTCACACTATTTCTAATTTAACTCCAACACTTGAACAGTAAAATAATAATTTATCTATTGAGAGAATAACAAAAATGTAAGTTGCCGATATAGCTTCATCTTGCATGTTTCTCTAAAATGACTTCAAAGTTTAACTTTGAAGTCATTGTACTTATTATTATATACATCTCCATGCCAGCGAGTGCGTGAAAGAGACAGGGCGCGATCGGCATTCAACCGATGACCTCTCCATCCGCAACAGTCAGAACGCTGCGCACTTTATTCGCGAAAGATTTTTGGGCACAGGCAACAAAATCTAATTATTGTTAAGTTAAATAAATGCACTCGTTTAATCCTTTTTCTTAAAAATAAACCTTGAAAATTGATTACTCTCTATTAAAAAAGTATTGCGCATGCGTGAATTCGCTGAGTAAACAATGCGAGAGAAGTGACCAGACAGTGAAGACTAAGTAAAACTCGACTATTCATTTGTGTTTTAAAAAATTGGTAAAGAAAATTACGAAGGTGTAAATTCAGAATATGTTACAATATTGACAACGAAGCCATGCACAAATTACCTACCTTATCTTTTTGGTAGTATGCTTATAATTTCAACTTTTGTGTCAGACTCTCGGACCAGTCCAAATAATTCAGTGTTTTCCCGTTCTTTTTCCGAGGACGAACTCGGACGTCGCACATGCGCAAAACGTTTGGCAGCGGTGTTGCTTGCGGGTGCTCATAAACTAGAACTTGTTTGACCAGTTCAAAACAGCATATCCTCCTACCTAGAATTACCAATAACCAATAAGCGCGAAATGCCTAGAATTATCAATAATCATTAATTTTAAAAACTAATTCCCAACCCCCACACCCCAACCCTAACCCTAACCTCTAAACCTTACCCTAAACCCAACCACAACCCTCCGGGGAAAAAGCCCACTTTCCCCCAAAGCCTGCGTCGGTCAGAAAGGGGCTCTGACAGGTAAACGTCTGCAATGCAGAAGAAATTTAAAGAAATATAAACATTTTCGCGTAGTCGGCAAGATTTGAACCTGCGTGGAAGCATTCCAACTGACTTCTAGTTTGTCGCCTTAACCACTCGACCACGACTACTTAAATGGACATGATTCAATATAAGTAATATTGAACATTTCACTCGATTACATAGCATGTGCTAAGGATTTTGGGTGAAGGAAAATTCGAGTGTAGAATATATACATTTAAATGTATATATTCTACACTCGAATTTTCCTTCACCCAAAATCCTTAGAACATGATTCAATATACTCTGGCAGGCACTTGCCAAAGCGCGTGGGTATATGAAGCGCCTCTGTATTGTTCACAATATTTGTTTATCATACTATTTCAAATTTAGCTCCAACACTTGAACAATAAAATAATCATTTATCTATTGAGAGAATAACAAAAATGTAAATTGCGGTATAGCTTCATCTTGCATGTTCATTTAAACTTTGAAGTCATAAAACCTCCAAATCATGAAGTCATAAAACCTCATCAAGTGCGATCGGGATTGAAACGACGACCTGTCGACCTCCAGTAGAATGCTCCACCATGCACTGAGCTATGCGCTCAAGTAAAAACCATACAATGTTTTTGTCAGAAAGCTGCCCAGTATATATTCGCTATCATTGTTAGCCAATCATTGTTAAGTTAATACACACGTTTAATCCTTTTTCTTGAAAACAAATCTTGAAAATTGATTACTCTCTATTAAAAAACGTATATTCTAATAAACATCTTCATAAATTGCCATATATTTTCATATATCATTTCCTCCAACAAAGCCTAAAATTCTTGTAATGCTGCATGTATAAACAGAATGTGTAATTCCTCACTTAATTATTGTTGTGATTTGTTTGTAGGTGAAAAAGTTTAAAGAAATATAATAAACATTTGCACGACGTAGTCGGCAGGATTTGAACCTGCGCGGGAATATCCCAACAGATTTCAAGTCTGTCGCCTTAACCACTCGGCCACGACTACTTTGGCTATAGACAAGGTATATACACTGCATGGAAGGCAATTTTGCCTTGAGGCCTCATTGTGTACGAAACGATAGCTGTTTTTCGTACTATTTATAATTGACTTCAACACTTGTAATAAAATAATAATTTATTTATCTGTATTGAGAGAACAAGTAAAGTGTAGATTGCAATGGCCACATGAAATTGGCCTGTTTATTTCAAGTTTGATTCATGTCATTTGAAATTGAGTATTTTGTCCGAAATCCATAGTGAGTGAAAAATATAGGGAGCGAGTCGTCATGTCAGGGAGAATATTAGGTATTGCATGAGAGAATGTTAAGTAAAGTGTAAATTGCAATAGCCACATTTAATAAGCCATTTGCAAGATGAGGTAAAAATTTGAACAACCAGAATGCTTTGCCAGTATCCTCCATTTATCAGCACTGTCACCCAAGGCTATTTTACGTCATCGTATTGAGTATTTGGTCCGAAATCGATAGTGAGTGAAAAAGACAGGTAGCGGTCGGGATTCGGGATTGAACCGACGACCTCTCGATCTGCAGTCGAATGCTATACCACTGAACTATATACGCACCAATTGACCAAAACCATCCAAATACAAAGTAAAATTACTCAGAATGTTTGTCATTTGTTTGAAAGTAAAGGGCTGCATGCAGAAGGAATTTAAGGGAATATAATATTTGCACGTAGTCGGCAGGATTTGAACCTGCGCGGGAATATCCCAACAGATTTCGAGTCTGTCGCCTTAACAACTCGGCCACGACTACTTCGGCGAAATGTACACTACATGGCAAGAGCTTGCCTGGCCGCCTCATTGTATACGAAACGATAGCTGTTTATCATACTATTTATAATTGACTTCGAAACTTTTACAATAAAATAATAATTTATCTGTATTGAGAGAATAAGTAAAGTGTAAATTGCAATAGCCACATTTAATAAGCCATTTGCAAGATGAGGTAAAATAGCGTTGGGTGACTTCAACAACCAGAATGCTTTGCCATCGTACAAATAGCTTATTGAGTATTTTGTCCGAAATCCATAGTGAGTGAAAAAGATAGGGAGCGAGTCGTCATGTCAGGGAATGCACGAAGAGGCAGGGCGCGATCGGGATTGAACCGACGACCTAGAATGCTCCACCATGAACTGAGCTACGCTCCTAATTGGTCAAAACCATGCAATCTCAAAGCAAAATTTCTAGAATATTTTTGCCAGAAAGCTGCCCACTTTATTCGTTAAACGTTTTTGGGACAGATGTATCTCCCCTAAAGACTTACTAACTGTATACTGTTGTTTTGTTCGGCCCATTCTCGAATACGCCTGCCCTGTTTGGCACTCTTCTCTGACTGTATTATTGTGCAACGAGCTGGAACAAATCCAATGACGCGCTACCAAGATCATTCTACCTGACCTCTCTTATAATGATAGACTTTCTGAACTATGTCTTGTTACTGCGTACGAAAGGAGAGAGGTCTTATGCCGTCGGTTCTTTAAGTCTATCTTACGACCTGAGAGTAGAATTCATGACATTTTGCCTCCTCCAACTGTACATTCGTACTCCCTCAGGCATCCTAGAACACTACCACTTGTGAAATGTCGAACTAAACGTTTAATTTTCAGAACAGCTTCATCGGTTTCGCGATTAGGACGTGGGATGCGGAGCCTTAGGTTTTTTTAAGCGCATTTCATATTATATATCTGAGTAACATTTAATACTTTTGATCAGTCTCACTGTTGCAAATTGTACCTTAGTTAATTTATATACATTTTTACGTTTTATTCACTGTAAACTTGAATTTTTCAAATTTTTCGTAAATTTGCCATTCAAGTATTTGATTAAAATTCAATTCAAAATTCAAAAAAAAGAATAATCCTTTTTCTTAAAAATAAACCTTGAAAATTTATTATACTCTCTGATTAGAAAAAGCATATTCTAATTTACATCTTCATAAATTGCCAGATATTTTCATGTATCATCGCCACGAAAAAAGCCCAAAATTCTTGTAATGCTTTATTGCATGCATAAACTGAATATGTAATTCATCACTTAAATATTGTTGTCGGATTTGTTTGTTGGTAAACGTCTGCATGAGAAGAAATTTAAAGAAATATAATAAACATTTGCACGTAGTGGGCAGGATTTGAACTTGCGCGGGAATATCCCAACAGATTTCAAGTCTGTCGCCTTAACCACTCGGCCACGACTACTTTGGCGGTTGCCAATGTACACTGCATGACAAGAATTGCCTGACCTCCTCATTGAAAATGAAACGATGGCGGTTTTTCGTGTTATTTATAATTGACTTCAACCTTTGTACAATAAAATAATAATTTTATCTGTATTGCATGAGAAAATATTAATAAGCCATTTGCAAGATAAGGTAAAAATTTGAACAACCAGAACGCTTTGCCAGTCAGCACTGTCACTCACGGCTATTTTACGTCATCGCAGAAATGGCTTATTGAGTATTTAGTCCGAAATCCATAGTGAGTGAAAAAGACAGGGAGCGATCGGGATTGAACCGACGCTGAGCTACGCTCCCAGTTGACCAAAATGATGAAAATACAAAATAAAATTACTCAGAATGTTTGTCATTTGTTTGTAGGTAAACGTCTGCATGCAGAAGAAATTTAAAGAAATATGACGTAGTCGGCAGGATTTGAACCTGCACGGGAATATCCCAACAGATTTCGAGTCTGTCGCCTTAACCACTCGGCCACGACTACTTTGGCGAAATGTACACTACATGGCAAGAGCTTGCCTGGCCGCCTCATTGTATACGAAACGATGGCTGTTTATCATACTATTTATAACTGACTTCGACACTTTTACAATAAAATAATAATTTATCTGTATTGAGAGAATAAGTAAAGTGTAAATTGCAATAGCCTCATGAAATTGGCATGTTTATTTCAAGTTTGATTCAAGTCATTTAGGGGCTGTTTACATGGGTGGCGGCACGGGCCATTTGCCGGGAAGGGACGTTAAACGGGATCTCGCCATGTATGTATATCCCATTCCGTTTATATGGAAAGATGTTTACCGGGCGTTTTTCGTCCCGTCCCGGCAAACCGGGATCCCGTTTTCCTCAACCGTGGATCCCGGCTTGTGCGGACAATTTCCGCCATGTAAATGCTCTGTCCCGCCTAACCGGGACGTTATGACGGATACCGTTTCGAGTATTTATTTTGATTCTTAAGCTGTTTATTCGATACAAATGAGTGGTAACGGCTAGTAGGAAGACAGCATCTCTTATAATACGTCAAATTCTATTTATTTCTCTGTTATTCTGTAGTTTTTACATCTTTCTAGCTGTGTTGTGAAACGTCCCGGTCGCAATTGTCCTACCTGAAAACATTCTCATATAAACCCGGAATGAAAAACGTCCCGTTTATAACGTCCCGTCCAGCCTTCCATATAAACAGACCCTTAAAATTGAGTATTATAATACCTCAAGGAGTTTAACGCTCCTGCCTTGCGGAGTTGTAAACTACTGCCTTGTGGTACAGGTTCTTGACAGAACCGAGGGCTATAAGGGAGCCAACCCCAACAGAAAACCATGTCGCTGTGGCAGCATCAAGGGCGGTTGATGAATGGAACTCCTGACATCTCCCGACCTGCCACTGCAGGGACTAATAGTTTACGCCTGTCTTGACGTGTTCTTGCCGGTGTGAGACCTTTATTAGCTCCCCGAGAGAGTGCCGGTAGTAACGTTGCAAAAGCCAGCAGTACTTCAACACTCTTGCAAGCAGCTTTCATGAAATGTACAACTGCACGAAACCCCATACCGCATCGGCCGGTACCAAGAACCGTGCTTCTAGACCTCATCTTCCGTCGACAGTGAAAAATCAGCTTGGAAGAAGAACACAACTATGAGAATTGCTCAATGGAACTGTAGAATTGTGCTTTTATTTTTAATACTCTTACATGTGCTCTTCACTGTCCTTTCTGTTCCCTGCTGGGGGTATATCTCCAGCCGGGCCCAGGCCCTAATACATACAACACTACATCTCTCCCCTTTTCCTTTAAACCACTAACATAACCTAAAATCTGAGATCCTAACATAACATGGTATCAACAGAACTGTAACTGTTCATCAAAATTGAAATGTCATGGATAAAATCCATTTTTAGTTTGGTATAGAGTTATGCAAGCACAAAGTCTCTCAAATGGTTTGGTAGTCTTCTCTGCCTTGCTGGTCGTAGCTGTTCAGCTGGCTGTTCTGTGATGATATCATCATCATCACCTTCAGTCTCGCTGTCATCCGGAATTTGATGCCATTTCGCAGCTGAATCATTGGATATTTTTTTTGCATAAGACACGTTTCTTGCAAGCTTAGTTCCGTCTCGTTTTCTGATGACAATCATGGAACCTTTCCTTTCAACAACTTTGACTGGATCGGGCTTGAAATGCGTTGACAACTTATTCTTTTTCCGTTGTCGTATCAGCACAGTATCTCCCACCTTAATTGTGGACTTTGAGTGGTTACGTCGCTGGTCAGCATACTTCTTCATCTTTTGTTTGGCAGCGTGATCCCGTTGTCGAAGGGCTTCGTCTTGATTATCTTTCGTGGCAGCTTGTTGTTCAGGGAGCTTGGTGCGCAGGACACGACCAAAAAGCAGTTCGGCCGGTGACTTTGCAGTCGTGGAATGGGGTGTGGCCCTGTATTGTAGAAGGAATTGCTGAAGGTCTTGTTTCCAATTTCTGCCTTCCGTAGTACTTGTGCGAATGGCTTTCTGCACCGTGCGCATGAATCGCTCTGCCTCGGAGTTGGCAGGAGCCCATAACGGAGTGATCTTTCGATGTTTAAACCCTTTTTCCTGGGCATATCTTGCAAACTCCAGACTCTGAAATGGTGGACCATTGTCTGATTTGACTTCCACAGGAATACCATGGGTGGCGAAGATACGGTCTAACTTTGGAAGAACAGTGGATGCAGCAGTTGACTTGATAATTTCCACTTCGAGATATCTTGAATATTCATCAATCACAACAAGCAACAGGTCCCCGGATGGGAACGGTCCACAAAAGTCGATGCAGACTTTTGCCCATGGTGCTGCAGGGATTTCAGTCATTATTAAAGGTTCTGGTTTTGGGATAGGACCCACTGCTTGGCATGGTATGCAATTTGCAATAGCTTGTTCCACATTTGAGTAAATGCCAGGATACCACACTTTCTGCCTCATGAGTTGCTTGGTCTTCACAATACCCTGGTGCCCTTCATGTGCAAGCGCCACTGCACGCTTCCGTAGGCTGGTAGGAATGATAATTTGAGAACCACGTAAGATGACATTGCTATCAGCTGCTGCTGTCAGCTCATGGCGTAGCTTGTAGTATGGCTGTAAATCAACATCTTTCAAAACCCATTTACCAGATGTGATGGCCTGACGAAGCTTTTGCAATGCAGTATCTGTTTTACAGGCGTTGTCAATCTCTTCGAGGGTCATGGCCTTTGGTATCGCATTGTCAATAAGGTAGTTGACATATTGTTCTGCGATGTTTCTTTCTCGGGCTGGTTGAGATGAAAGTGGATGCCGTGATAGGTAGTCGGCGATGTTGCTGGATCCTGGTCGGTACACAACCGTAAAATCGTAAGGTTGGAGTCGAAGTCCCCAGCGTTGAATGCGTGCAGGGGGTGTAGAGCTAGGATTGTTAAATATCAGTTCGAGAGGCTTGTGATCCGTTACAATCTCAAACGGCGAACCATATAAATACAAATGGAAACGCTCACAGCCCCATACGATAGCCAATGCCTCTCTTTCCGTTTGAGAGTATCTACGATCCACATCAGTCAATGTTCGACTTGCATACGCGACAACGTGGGATGTGCCTTCAGTGTCAACTTGGGTTAGTACTGCCCCAAGGCCAAATGGGCTTGCGTCGAATGTAGCCACGGTTTTCTTCTGGGGGTCGAAATAGGAAACTGTGTTGTTATCGGCGAGACAGGTTTTCAATGCAGCGAAAGCCTGTTGTTGCTCTCGTCCCCACTGCCATGTAGCACCTTTTCTGGTAAGGACTTTAAGCGGCTCTGTTAGGGTGGCGTAGTCAGCAATGAATCGGGAACAAAATCCAGTGAGGCCCAGGAAGCTTATGAGTTCTGATGGACTTGTTGGTGGAGTGGACTGAACGATGGCTTCAATTTTTTTGGGATCTGCTGACATTCCTTTGTCGGAGAAAACAAACCCGAAAAAAGCGAGATGAGACTTGTTGTAGACACACTTATCTGCATTCAGAGTCAGCCCTGTTTCTCGAAGGCGTTGAAAAGTGGCAGCTAACGCTTCGTCGTGCTCAGCTTGGGTACGGCCAAAGATAATAATGTCATCTGAAATGTTCTTGACTCCAGTGAGGCCTTGTAGAGCTTGTTGGATTACATGTTGGAAGATTTCAGATGCTGATGAAAGTCCGAATAAAAGGCGAGTGTATCGTCTCAGTCCTTTATGTGTGGCAAACGTAGTGAGATATCTTGATTCTGGTTTTAACTCGATCTGGTGGTATCCAGCACGAAGGTCGAGCTTGGAGAATACAGTAGCTCCATTCAGATCAGAGGTCACTTCATCTATAGTTGGTGTAGGATGACGTTGTCTTTGGACAGCTCGATTTGGTTGGCGAAGGTCTACACAGAGTCTTATTTCTTCTGGATTGTGAACTTTTGGGACAGCTACCACTGGAGACACCCATGGTGTTGGTTCGTTAACTGTTTCAATGATTCCTTGGGCTTCGAGTTTTTCCAGCTCACTTTCGACTTGTTTACGGATATAGAAAGGAACTCGACGCGGAGGCTGTGCCACTGGTTGGATGTTTGGATCAACATGAATTTCAAACTGAAAGTCCTTCAGTTTTCCACTGCCTTGGAAGATGTCTTGATAATCACTCTGTAGTTTCATCAAGAACTCTGGCGCCCTTTCAAGGGTACAAATGGTAGGATCAAGTTTGATTAAGCCCAGTTCAACAGCAGTCTGATGACCAAGCAAGGAGCCATAGTTTCCACTAGCAACGTAGAAGGTGGCGACAGTCGTATTGGTCATACTGTCGGTCAATGCATCGAATTTCCCAAGTAATGGCAGAGGCTGGGCCGCGCCGTAGGCATAGATCTTGGTGCTTGTGCTTTTTAACTTGATCTTTTTGTTGTGTTTTGTTAGTTGAGTGTAATCCTTGCTATCAATTATATTTATAGACGCGCCAGAGTCAATCATTACGGACAGTTTATAATTCGCAATGTTCACAGAGATTTTGGGTCTCGCAATCTGGAAGGTTGCGCTTGGTGTACCTGTGGCGTAGACGAATTCATCAGAGGAATCATCTGAAGAAGGAGATATTTTTTCTAAGTTGAGAACTTGCTTGTGGCTCTGCTCATCTTTCGACTTACGATCGGTGTTATTCCCTGAAAATCTTGAGCGGGGATTACTTCGACATACTCTGGCGAAATGATTCATTTTTTTACACGACAGACATGGTTTACCTTTAGCTGGACACGGTTTTGACGCTTCGTGTGGCCAAATTCCGCCACAATTTCGACAGGTTTGATTATTTGTTTGCTCTGCTTGATTTCGCTGCCTTGGTTCACCCAAACGTTGTTTAGACGTCGACAGTGCGTTGATATCTGTTTGCTGTACTTCGTGGCGATTTCAGCAAGTTGTTGTTTGGATGATTCGAATGCTCGTCCGTATTTAAGGATGTCGTTTAGGTCAGCTTTTTCTTCCCGAAGTATTTTCTCTTTAAGTCGATTAGAGGTGCAATTCATCAGAATTTGGTCGGCTAGGGAATCATTAACATTCGTGAATTCACAATTTTCTGCCAGAAGTCGAAGTCGCGAGGTAAATTGATCGAGCGATTCGCCTTGTTGTTGTCGAGCTTGCTTGAAACGATAACGTTCAAACCGAATGTTCTTCTTCGGTGAAAAATGCTCGTCGAGTTTTGTGGCTGCTGTGTCGAAGTCGTCGCCAGTGTCTGAGAGTCCTTTAAAAACCTTTTGAACGGTTGGTCCACTTAGGTGTAGTAAGAGAGCCCTCTTTTGCTTTTTATCTTTGATATCCGCTGCTGCTGCGTAGAAATCAAACTGGTCTCGCCATTCTTTCCATCGTACACCAATCGAAGTCGGCTCGGAATTTGCATCAAACGGTGGAATGGCCGGAAGATTGAGGCTGGAAGCCATCTCTTGATTCGAAGAACGGTATTTTCGTGTTTATCCTCGTCGCCAGACGTAGAATTGTGCTTTTATTTTTAATACTCTTACATGTGCTCTTCATTGTCCTTTCTGTTCCCTGCTGGGGGTATATCTCCAGCCGGGCCCAGGCCCTAATACATACAACACTACAGGAACGTCAGGACTCTTCTCGATCGAGAAGCAGCCGACTGAACGGAAAGACGTACCGCACTAGTAGCAATGGAACTCGCCAAGTTCAACATCGACCTCACCGCCCTGCATGTGCGAAACAAGGTTCTCAGCGTCTGGTAGTCTCAATGACTTGGAATACTCTTTCTTCTGGAGTGGCAAACGAAGGAGAGAGAAGGGAGGCTGGAGTGGGCTTTACAATCAAGTAACACATCGTGACAAAGCTGACAGAATGCCACGGCCAGTAAGTGACAAAATCATGACGATGAGTCTCCCTCTGCGCAATTTGCCACAATTATCAGTGTGTACGCTCCAACAATGACAAACCCGGACGATAAAAAGGAGGCCTTCTACAACCAGCTGGCAAGAACACGCAGACACATCCCTCGTACCGATAAGCTACTGCTGATAGGAGACTTCAATGCAAAGATAGGAAGAGACAATGACAAATGGCCCTTGGTCATGGGCAAACATGGGTCCGGGAAACGTAACTGAAATGGCGAGCTTCTACCGCAACTGCCCCCCCCCCCCCCCCCGAGAAAATCCAAAATATGATTTTTATAATGTTACACCACACTTGTTCCTAGACTTGGATCAAGTCTGTCTCGAGGGTACGAGGGGTCGACCTCGAGAGACTTGATCCAAGTCTAATTTGTTCCCAGAGTCACAGAATAAAGAAGTAACTAGTCGTTTAATTAATATCATAACTCTGACAATGAATTTTCGCGTTGTGTTCGCGCTTTATCCCGTTAGAGTAACTATTATTTTACAGTCACTTGCTACTCATTTTCACCAAAATGTTCGGAAGTTCGTTCCGAAGTTCGCAAGTTCGTTGGGAAGTTCAAATTTCTCTTTAAACTACGCATTTGATTGCCTCCTTGGTTCCTAGTAGCCGGCAATCAATTGCCTAGTTCAAAACGAACTTTGAACATCCAAACGAAACTTCTGAACATTTTGGTGAAAAGTGACAAGTGAGTTGCAAATGACTGTAGTTGTCTTTGTAAATATGTGATACTGTAGTTTTAGACAAAATCTTTTGCAAAAATGAGAGAATGTGTCTTAAAAAATATGTTTTTAAATACACTTCAAATAAACGACAAATTTTTTAAAAGTAAACATGTTTCGGCAACACTTATGCCATCTTCAGTACTAAGCAGTAATGGTTATAAAATATTTACAAGCAGTATTTATATAACTTAACCTAATTTGTATTACAATGGTGATACTATTCTAAATATAAAATTCTAACACGATGTGACAAAATGAGGAGAATATTGACAAGGTGACATGTCATTCTAATCAGAAAGTGTTGAACGTAAAAAACAAGTAAAGAAATTCTAATTATAGTGGTGGAGATGTAAAGAGGGAGAGAGAGGAGGAAAAAATATATATATATATAATTATAAAATTATAAACTAAATATAGTGTTTTGGCAAGAAAATTTATGCGGTCTTTGTGTTTCGTTTTTGTATAATACGTATACATGAATAATAAATAAGAAATATTTAACGCTCTCATGTGAATCACTCATGTGAACCTTTATCATAAATGCAACTGGCCAGCATTATTCATCATGATACTCCCCACGATTATCCGGGATACATTTAAATGTCGGGAAGAAACATATATCTAATGTTGTTCTTGACTTTAACCAAAGCTATCGTTACAATTCTTTGGATGAACTTCGCAGAGTGGATTTATTGCAATTCATGTTTTGATGAATAAATTACACTGTATCTGAATTAATCAAGTTTTTAAACCGGCCAATCCGATTATAGAATCGACCAGCCGATGCCAGGGCCATTTTCGCCGACCTCTCAACGTGGAGGCAAAATGTCCTGGGGACGAGGTTGAACCTGAGCTAAACGTTCAAGTCTCTCATTTTAACACTATATTTAGTTTATAATTTTATAATTATATATATATATATATATTTTTTCCTCCTCTCTCTCCCTCTTTACATCTCCACCACTATAATTAGAATTTCTTTACTTGTTTTTTACGTTCAACACTTTCTGATTAGAATGACATGTCACCTTGTCAATATTCTCCTCATTTCGTCACATCGTGTTAGAATTTTATATTTAGAATAGTATCACCATTGTAATACAAATTAGGTTAAGTTATATAAATACTGCTTGTAAATATTTTAATCCATTACTGCTTAGTACTGAAGATGGCATAAGTGTTGCCGAAACATGTTTACTTTTAAAAAATTTGTCGTTTATTTGAAGTGTATTTTAAGTCTTGTGCTTTTGAGACCATATGTTTTAAAATGTTCAAACTTTTGCTCAAATATGATGTCAGATCGTGGTAAATGCCATTTCGGAGACTCAATTTTCAAATATTTTTCGGGGGAGCATACCCCCGGATGGACCCCCCTAGAAATTAGGCAGTTTTACTGCCCAACTGACTAAAAAATCCTGCCTACGGCCCTGGCTTTTACTGGCTCTGTGCTCTGAGTTCGAACTCGAGCTATGCGTGGAGTTAACTGCTGTACCGATCACAGGATGCCGAGGTCAAAAATGGCATTCAGAATACGACAAAAGAACAAGAGGCAAGGGACAAGAAAACCGACCAAGCTCAACACAACAAAACTATGTACCATCAGCCATATATAGGGAGAGCTTCGAGCAGGATATGGACAGCGCTCTCGCCCAATGGGAGGAGAACGAAATATCAACACCAGATTAGGAATGGGCAGCCCAACACCAGGTCGTGTACATCTCTCGGCAAGCCAGACAGAAAACACCTGACTGGTTCGATCCCAACGACCAAGAGCTACAGAATCTTATGAGTAGAAGCTAAGAGACCAAGCCCACCAGAGAGTGTTACAGACCAGGAGCACTAGATCCACCGTTGCAGCGTACAAAAATGCCTGCAGGCTGTTACAAAAACGCACCCGTGCCCTGAAGTCAGACTGGTGGGAAATGAAGGCGGATGAGCTGCAGAGATCCACAGACAGACGAGATATCGTGGTTGATGAAAACAAGCTGAACTCTGTTCCGGAATTCACCTACCTCGGAAGCACGATATCAAGTGATGGACGCATTGATGCTGAAATACAGAGGATGGCCAAGGCCAGCGCATCTTTCGGCCGACTACGCCAGAGACGCAGCTGGAACAATCACCATATGTCCACGTAGGTTAAAGGCAAGATCTACCGCGAGATCGTGTTATCCACCCTATTATACGGAATCGAGGCTTGGACATTGTACAGACGACATGTGAAAATGCTTCATGATGCGACATCTGCGTTCGATCATGAGGATAACCTGGAAAGGCAAAGTGACAAACAAGGAAACCAGACACAGTGCTAAAAAGCGGTGCCCTGTGGCGTTCAAAACATCGTGTTAAAAATGTCGCGTCAAAAATACGGCTTTCTATTGATTCCTAACGAACGAACGAACGAACGAACGAACGAACGAACGAACGAACGAACGAACGAACGAACGAACGAACGAACGAACGAACGAACGAACGAACGAACGAACGAACGAACGAACGAACGAACGAACGAACGAACGAACGAACGAACGAACGAACGAACGAACGAACGAACGAACGAACGAACGAACGAACGAACGAACGAACGAACGAACGAACGAACGAACGAACGAACGAATGAACAAACGAACGAAATCACACACAGAGTATAAATCGGTATGAAAGTTAGCTGCGCGCGCAGCTAACTTTCAGGGCACCGCCAACACTCGATCGGACAGGGCTGCCCTCTATGGAAGATCTTCTGAACAAAAAGACTCTCCAGTGGACTGGACACCTCATGAGGATGTCGTCAGACAGGCTACCAAAACAGATGCTTTACTCTCAACTGCCTTCTGGTAACAGAAAGAGAGGACTCCCTCATCTACGGTTCAAGGATACCATCAAGAGAAACCTGAAGCTGAGAGACATCAAGACGGACTCATTAACATCACTCTCACAGTAGAGAGCTGAATCGAGAAAGGTGGTCAGGTAACGAAAGCAGTCTTTGTCGCATTGCGACCGACAGTACGATGATGATGATGATGAAAATTGAGTACTTGATTCGAGATCCATAGTGAGCGAAAAAGACAGGGAGCGATCGGGATTGGACCGACGACCTCTCGATCTGCAGTCGAATGCTCTATCACTGAGTTACGCTCCCAATTGACCAAAAGCATGCACGTACAAAGTAAAATCAACAGATTTCTAGTATGTCGCCTTAACCGCTCGGCCACGACTACTTAACTGGCCTGCAGGGTTCAATATACTCTGCCAGGCACGATTATTACTCTGACAGGCACTTGCCAAAGCGCCTGGGTATATGAAGCGCCTGGGTATATGAAGCGCCTCTGTATATATTGTTCACAATTTTTGTTTTTCATACTATTTCTAATTTAATTCCAACACTTGAACAGTAGCATAATCATTTATCTATTGAGAGAATAACAAAAATGTAAGTTGCAATATAGCTTCATCTTGCATGTTTATTTCAACTTTGAAGTCATTTTACGTATTTGTTTCAAACTCCGTGTCAGTGAGTGCATGAAAGAGACAGGAAACGATCGGGTCTCTCGATCTGGAGTAGAATGCTCCACCATGCATGCACTGAGCTACGCTACCAATTGATCAAAACCATGCAATTTTAAAGTAAAATTCATACAACGTTTTTGTCAGAAAGCTGCCCAATTTATTTGCTATAAACGTTTTTGAGAACAGACTTCGACAAAATCCAATCATTGTTAAGTTAATGACCTCGTTTAATCCTTTTTCTTAAAAATAAGCCTTGAAAATTGATTACTCTCTATTAAAAAAATATTTTCTAATTGACATCATATATTTTCATATATCATTGCCTCGAAAAAAGCCCAAAATTCTTGTAATGCTATATTGCATGGATAAACTGAATATGTAATTCATCACTTAATTATTGTTGTGAATTGTTTGTAGGTAAACGTCTGCATACAGAAGAAATTTAAAGAGTATATATAGTGCACGGTGCACGGTGTAGAATGGAGAGTGTGGAGTGCACTAAGAATGAAGAGAGGTTATTACTGCCATTAGAGGTTATTTCCTTAACAACTCGGCCACGACTACCTTATACTGCTTGGCGAAAGGCAATGCATGTACACCACATGGCAGGAACTTGACTGGCCGCCTAATTGTATACGAAACGATGACTGTTTTTCATACTCTTGTATAATGAAATAATCATTTACCAGTATGGAGCGAATAACTAAAGTATAAATTGCAACATTATAGGAAATTGGCATGTTTATTTCAAATTTGTTTCAAGTCATTTAAAATTTAGCATTAGGTCCGAAATCCAAAGTGAATGACACACACAGGGAGCGATCGGGATTGGACCGATTTATCAGTGGAATGCTCCACAATGCACGGGACAACGCTCCCATGCAATTGGTCAAATCCATGCACCCACAAAGTAAAATTTCTAGAATGTTTTTGTCAGAAAGGTGTGTACATACATTGGCTAGCGCCAATAGTCGTGGCCGAGTGGTTAAGGCGCGAGACTCGATCGAAATCTTTTGGGAAATTCCCCCAGGTTCAAATCCTACCGACTACGTCGTGCAAATGTTTATTATACTTCTTTAAATTTCTTCTGCATGCAGACATTTACTTACAAACAAATCACAACAATAATTAATTATTGTTGTGATTTGTTTGTAGGTAAATTAAAGTTCGCATGCAGAAGAAATTTAAAGAAATATAGAAAAACAACACGTAGTCGGCAGGATTTGAACTTGCATGCGCGGGAGCGTCCCAACAGATTTCGGGTCTGTCGTCTTAACCACTCGGCCACGACCACTTTGGCGATAGACAAGGTATATACACTGCATGGCAGGCACTTGCCTGGCTTCATTGTATACGAAACGCGATGTCTGTTTTCCATATATACTATTTAATATAATATTTTACATCAACACCTGTACAATAAAATAATCATTTATCAGTATTGAGAGAATAAGTAAAGTGTAAATTGAAATAGCCTGATGAAATTGGCATGTTTATTTCAAGTTTGATTCAAGTCAAGTGAAAAAGAAAAGGAGCGAACGGGATTGAACCGACGACGTCTCAATCTGCAGTCGAATGCTCTACCACAGAGCTACGGGGTTTTTTCCTGTTTTTTACGTAAACGTCTGCATGAAGTTTTTTTAATTTTTGCACGTAGTCGGCAGATAGGAACAGATAGTCTGGGAAGCATGCATTTGCATATTGAAGCGCCTCTGCACTGTTCAGAAAATAATTATTTATCTATTGGAGAATAACAAAAATGTAAAATGCAATATAGCCACAACTTGCATATTTATTTCAACTTTGAAGTCATTTTACGTATTTGTTGTAAATTCCATGCCAGTGAGTGCATGAAATAGACAGGGCGCGATCGGCAATGAATTATCACCTCTCGATCTGGAGTAGAATGCTCCACCATGCCCTGAACTATGCAATTTCAAAGTAGAATTCCTATAATGTTTTTGTCAGAAAGCTGTCCACTTAATTCGCTAAACGTGTTTGGGTTCAGACTTCAACAAATTCCAATCATTGTTAAATTACTATAGTCGTTTCATCCTTTTCCTTTAAAGTAAACATTGAAAATTGATTAATACTCTCTATTATAAAAGTATATTCGAATTAACATCTTCATAAATTGCCAGATACTTTCATATATCATTGTCTCGAGTGAAGCCCAAAATTCTTGGATTGCTATATTGCATGGGAAACTGAGACCCCGTTTACACGATGCCGGTACAATTGAAAACGGAACAAAATCAAGCCGTTTAGGCCTTGCGTTTACACGATACCGGCACAAAATAACATGAAAACGATACAAAATGAAGACTGGTTCCTTGACGGCATGAAATGAAAACGCAACACTAAGCGGTATCGTGTAAACGCCCATGCCGTAAGAGTTTGATGACGGTAATCACGGTATATATACGACCACAGTCTTCGGTCAGCGGTATTCATAAAGTCTTCTCAATTCTCATTGGAAGAGAATATAGTCACATGCTAATCCGTCATTAAAGAAATACCAAATGGTTTTCCGTGTTTGGATACTCTGATCCAAAAACGCGGGAATTGCGAGACTGGAGAAAAGTGTAACAAAACACGAGCCGTAGGCGAGTGTTTTTAGCTTTTCGAAAGTCGAGCAATTTCCCAAGTGTTTGGATAAGAGTCTCCAAACACGGAAAAAAACATTTGGTATTTCTTTTATAAAATAATCACAAGTGAATATGATATACTGTCCAATATTTTCAAAATATTGTTTTGGCGGGAATTTTCCGTGTTTGGATTCTCTGATCCAAACACGGCAATTGACCAATCAGGGCTCTCGTAGTATACATGTTATTTTATAATATATTATAGGCCACTTTCATAATAGTAACTAATTTGAATATTCTTTTATATGCATCTTAATAAGCCTTTCTGGCCTCGTTTGTGTGTCTGCAGTTCAAAATATCTTTGCTTCATAACGAGGCTAGGAAGGCTTATTTAGATGCACATAAAAGAATATTTAAAGTGGTGGTGGTCTAACGGCACCGTGTAAACGCAAGACGTTTTCGCTTGTATTTACACACCGGCATGATTTTGTTCCGTTTTCAAATTGTACCGGCATCGTGCAAACGGGGTCTGAATATGTTTAACAAATAAAACATAAAGCTCCGTGCATATGTACTCTTATAAAGGCACGTTTGACGTCATTTGAACACGAAAGAAGTTGAGTAGAGGCACGAGGCGATAGCCGAGTGCCTTTACACTTCTTTCGTGTTCAAATCACGTCAAACGTACCTTTATAAGAGTACATATGCACAGGAGCGGTATGTTTTATTTGTTTTATAAAATAATAATAAGAAAAATCAAACTAAAAGTGAGGTAGTTTTAGAATTTGGCGGGCTTTCCGGCCAGCTGACGCCATTCTACGCCACTTTACGTCATTCCTGATCTATGTTCTCTTACAAATGCACGGAGCCCAACCAATCAGAGCGTGCGTGGAGGGCACCTTATTTTATAAAATTTATTATTTAAATTATGGTTGTGATATTTTTGTGGGTAAACGTCTGCACGGAGAAGAAATTTAAAGTAGTCGGCAGGATTTGAACCTGCGCGGGAATATCCCAACAGATTTTGAGTCTGTCGCCTTAACCACTCGGCCACGACTACTTACTCTGGCATGCAGGCATTTGCCTAAGCGCCTGGGTATCCGATTGAAGCGCCTACGTATATTGAAGCGCCTCTGCATTGTTCACAATTTTTGTGTTTTATACTTGAATGAAAAAATAATCATTTATCTACTGAGAGAATAACAAAAATGTATATTCCAATACAACTTGCATATTTTTATGAAAATACTCGTTGTGTTGTATAATACATCTCATTAGGGGCGAATAGCCGAGTTTCAGGGTATTGCGCGCGTATCGTTTTGCAAAGAAATTGGTGGGCTCTTGGCGGGCTCCCCACAAAGTAAGCAATGGCAAACAGACTTGCTAACGAGCCACGAACAGCAGAATAACAGTGTTAAACATCCAGAAACTGTATCTATACTTTATTTATTTTAAATAGTATGTTTACTTTGAGGGGAGCTTGCCAGTTTTTTTGAAAAATGATGCGCGCGCAACACCCTGAAACTCGTCTATTGTGGCGATGACATGCTTAAGCCAATTGAAAACATTACATATAGTTTTGAAGTAATAGTTCAAATACGAGACGGAGGACTTTACCGGGATTTCAAAGTCCGAGTGCCTATTGACGAGGGCTTTGAAATCCCGGTAAATTCCAACGTCGAGTATTTGAACTGACTTCTCAAACACAGTAATTTACATATTTTCAAAGTCCTAGATGGATCTTCCTCCGGTTTCGAAACACTAATTAAACATTAATTTATTTTGTTTTTTGTTCATGAATTATTAATGATTTGAGAATAATATTTATTGAGAATGTGTTTACCCCATCGGTAATACAAATACACGGACATGAATTACACAGAGTTATTCCATGCGATGGTTCTAAATAAAATCTAGTGTTACACGATTTACAATAGCCATATATGTTGTTTACGTAAAAGTCTCTCCATGAACATCTAGAGCAGCCTCGTCCTGACATTTATCGCATGTAGTCCTTTGATGCGTTGATTCGGCATGAATATTGTCTTCGTCCTCAGATATCCCGCTTTCTGGTTCGTTCTCAGGTTCGTCACTTTCTGGTCTAGTTCCCTCACTTTCTGAGTCATTTTCGCTGACAGATTAATCTATCTTCGGAAATCGAATTTCCACTATCTGATACATCTTCAGAGTCTTCTTTCTCTTCGCGCGCTAGCATTGCAAGAACTTGAGCGTCGTTTTCAACAGTGCGGTCCATGGCTTTACGTGATACGCTAGTGTGAGACGGTTATTTTAATACAAGCTCTGCGAGCCCCTGTTGGACTTGTAGGAAATCATTCTTCACCAGGATTTCTTTCTTTTTGTATAACTTTCCTGGGGGTCAGATAGGGCGAATATATCGTCTTTGTCGGAGGCCGACGTTCTTCGTTGTGATGCTTTGTAACTGGATAATGCATTTGATGAACATTGAATGCACAATCCCAAATGCATCTTACTTGCTCGGGAGTTGCCGTCTCCAAAAGGGCACGTACGCTGTTGTAACGTTTCAGATGTAGCTGTAGAAAAGGCTTATGTTTTACAGGCAACATCTTGGTCAGAGGACCAGCGAAAAAATTATCTGAATGCTACCACAACAGGCATTTTACATTGCTTTTGAAAACTCTCCGGAAATGTTTTAGGATTGGATCTAAGACGGCTTGAATTAAATGATGTGCTTGCCTGGCGAGAATTAATTCTCTTCATGGTAGTCATTGATTTGTCTTTATGCATTAAGCGGTCCTGCTCCTTTTTCTTTTTCTTCTCCTTCTCTTTTTTCTCTTTCTCCTCCTCTCATTCTCTTTTTTATCCTCTTCTTCTTCCTCCTCTCTTTCTATATCCTCCTCTTATTTTAATCTCTTTGCTTCTGTATATAGTTATACGTTTTAGATTGAAACTTTATTTCTGGCTTGTACTGTTGTACACCGTAAGAAGAGGAGGAGAAGAAGGAGAAAAAGGAAGAGTAGAAGGGATGGGAGAAGGAGGGGGGGGAGGGGAGGTGGAAGAATAAGTGATAAGAACTCCCGTTGTAAGAATCAATTTGCTTCGGGTATTCACAAGAACAACATGTCACATGTCTGTGATATTTGCGAGAAACCATTTCCGACACTATTCAACTTGCAGCGCCATAAAAAGAAAGTACACGGCAGTAAACCCAATGGTCAAACAGTTCCTCTTGTCAGCGGATCTACAGTCATGCAGCTTCCGTTTACGTGCACTGTCGCTGGATGCCGATGCACACAGAGTGACAAGACTGCATGGGTAAAAACGCTTCTGGAACACGCCAAAATTACGATTATCCCTCTTCTCGAACGTAGCATATGGTGTTATGGACAATGGCAGCCCATGTATTTAGAAATGATCAAGACTATCGCTAACATTGAACTAAACGAAGGCATACCTTCTGATATAGACTCGGAAGATTTTCTTGATGTTTCGAAGCGAAGTCTTGTTGTTCTTGACGATCTCATGGATCAATCCGGAGGAGATAAACGTATTACTAGTTTATTTATTAAGGAAAGTCATCACCGGAATCTCTACGTGATCTATATTGTTCTCTCATATCGTACTTTTCAAGGCTCCGAGGGATAATAAAAAAATTGATGATTTGGCACAGCAGGTAAACCCAGGTCATGTTCAGGAATTTATGAAGAGCTACGAACAAACAACAAGCCGTTCAGTGGCGTAGCTAGAGGGGGGAGGGGGGCGGGGCGAGCGCCCACTGGACCTCCGAGTGTTGCCTGTCGGAAAATCGAATGGCCGAAGACGGCGAATTGATCCAAAACGACTTTCACACTTTATAAATAATAACTTTTTACTTTCGGTTTTTCCAAGAAACTGAATGATGTTTGTTGTGAAAAGTCAAGGGAAACGCATGAGTCATAAACTGATGACAAAGTGTCGGGTCACGTGACATGCGATTGCAAAATGCGAAGTGCGTCACAGGTTGACAGCAGACAGCTGTTCCGATGAAATACGAGTTGCAAGTCGCATATTAAGTCTCAATCAGTGCACAATTCTGTGATCATTCAATAACTCAAAGTCTTAAATTCGGAAAAAACACCATTTCTCATCGAAATAAACAAGTAAGCGAGTGAGTGACATATCAAATAAGTAGTCGTGGTCGAGTAGTTAAGGCGCCAGACTAAAAATCGTTTGGGACATTCCCGCGCAGGTTCAAATCCTGCCGACTACGTGCAAAAACAAAAAAATTATATTTCTTTAAATTTCTTCTCCATGCAGACGTTTACCTACAAACAAATCACAAAACATTGTATTAATTTTAATTATGAATATCAAAGCCCAGCATATTATTTTCATAAGAGCCATTGAGTCGGACACGAGAGTAAAATCATAATGATATTCATAATTAGATTACGCTTCCCGCCTGGTCAATCAATAGCTGATGTATTAATTTTACTTTGTACTTCTATGGTCTAGGTCAACTGGGAGCGTAGCTCAGTCATAGAGCATTCGACAGCAGATCGAGAGGTCGTCGGTTCAATCCCGAGAGGTCGTCGGTTCAATCCCGAGAGGTCGTCGGTTCAATCCCGAACGCTCCCTCTCCTTTTCCCTCACTATGGATTTTGAACCAAATACTCAATTTTAAATGACATGGATCAAACTTGAAATAAACATGCCAATTTTACGAGGCTATTCCAGTTTACACTTCACTTATTCTCTCAATACTGATAAATGATTATTTTATTGTACAGGTATTGAAGTAAATTATTATATTATATGGAAAACAGCCATCATGTTTCGTATGCCTGCCCTTGCCTATCGCCAAAGTAGTCGTGGTCGAGTGGTTAAGGCGACAGACTTGAAATCTTTTTTCGAGGCAATGATATATGAAAGTATATGGCCATTTACGAAGATGTTAATTGGAATATACTTTTTATAATAGAGAGCATTAATCAATTTTTAAGGTTTCTTTTTAAGAAAAAGGATGAAATAAAAATCATTGGGATTTTGTTGAAGTCTGTAGCCAAAAACGTTTAGCGAATAAAGTGGGCAGCTTTCTGACAAAAACATTCTGGGAATTCCTTTTGGAAATTCCATGGTTTTGATCAATTGGGAACGTAGCTCAGTGTATGGTGGAGAATTCTACTGCAGACCTAGAGGTGGTCAGTTCATTACCGATGGCGCCCTGGCTTTTTCATGCACTCACATTCCATGGAGTTTACGACAAATACGTAAAATGACTTCAAAGATGAAATAAATTTGCAAGTTGTGGCTATATTGCATTTTACATTTTTGTTATTCTCCAATATATAAATGATTATTTTATGAACAATGCAGAGGCGCTTCAGTATGCAATGCCTGCTTGCCACCCAGAGTAGATTGAATTGCACGGTTCCACCCAATGAAGTAGTCGTGGCCGAGTGGTTAAGGCGACAGACTAGAAATCTGTTGGGATATTCCCGCGCAAATCCTGCCGACAACGCGCAAAAAGTGAAAAAGCTTATATTTCTTCAATTTCTTTCTGCATGCAGACGTTTACGTACCAAAAAATCACAAAACATTTTACTAATTTTACTTTGCACTTGGATAGTTTCGGTCAATTGGGAGCGTAGCTCAGTGGTAGAGCATTCGACTGCAGATCGAGAGGTCGTCGGTTCAATCCCGATCGCTCTCTATCTTTTTCACACACTATGGATTTCGAACCAAATACTCAACTTTGAATGACTTGAATCAAACTTGAAATAAACATGCCAATTTCACGAGGGTATTCCAATTTACACTTCATTTATTCTCTCAATACTGATAAATGATTATTTTATTCTAGTAAATTGAAGTAAATTATTATATTATATGGAAAACAGCCATCGCGTTTCGTATGCCTTCCATACAGTGTATATACGTTGTCTCTAGCAGAAGTAGTCGTGGCCGGGGGGTTAAGTCGACAAACTTGAAATCTGTTGGGATATTCCCGCGCAGGTTAAAATCCTGGCGGCTACGTGCAAATGTTTACTATATTTCTTTAAAATTCTTCTGCAAGCAGTCCTTAATTTACCTACAGACAAATCACAATAATAATTAAATGATGAAGTACGTATATTCAGTTTATCCATGAAATATGGCATTCCAAGAATTTTTGGCTTTTTTCGAGGCAATGATACATGCATGTATATGGCATTTTACGACGATGTTAATTCGAATATAGTTTTTATAATAGAGAGCATTAATCAATTTTCAAGGTTTATTTTTAAGAAAAAGGATGAAATAAAAATTATTGGGATTTTGTTGAAGTCTGTAGCCAAAAACTTTTTGCGAATAAAGTGGGCAGCTTACTGACAAACACATTCTAGGAATTCTACTTTGAAATTGCATAGTTTTGATCAATTGGGAACGTAGCTCAGTGATGGTGGAGTATTCTACTGCAGATCTAGAGGAGGTCGATTCATTGCTGATCGCGCCCTGTCTCTTTCATGCACTCACATGCCATGGAATTTACAACACATACGAAAAATGACTTCAAAGATGAAATAAATTTGCAAGTTGTCGCTATATTGCATTTTAAATTTTTGTTATTCTCCAAAAGATAAATGATTATTTTATGAAAAATGCATAGGCGCTTCAGTATGCAAATGCCTGCTTGCCAGCCAGAGTAGATTGACATCCACGGTTCCACCCAATTAAGTAGTCGTGGCCGGGTGGTTAAGGCGACAGACTAGAAATCTGTTGGGATATTCCCGCGCAGGTTCAAATCCTGCCGACTACGTGCAAAACGTGAAAAAGCTCATATTTCTTTAAATTCTTTCTGCATGCAGACGTTTACGTACCAAAAAATCACAAAACATTTTACTAATTTTACTTTGTACTTGGATAGTTTTGGTCAATTGGGAGCGTAGCTCAGTGGTAGAGCATTCGACTGCAGATCGAGAGGTCATCGGTTCAATCCCGATCGCTCCCTATCTTTTTCACACACTATGGATTTCGAACCAAATACTCAATTTTAAATGACTTGAATTATAAAGTTGAAATAAACATGTCAATTTCACGAGGCTATTCCAATTTACACTTCATTTATACTCTCAATACTGATAAATGTACAGGTATTGAATAAATTATTATATTATATGGAAAACCGCCATCGCGTTTCGTATGCCTTCCATGCAGTGTATATACGTTGCCTATAGCCAAAGTAGTCGTGGCCGAGGGGTTAAGGCGACAGACTTGAAATCTGTTGGGACATTCCCGGGCATGTTCAAATCCTGCCGACTACGTGCAAATGTTTACTATATTTCTTTAAAATTCTTCTGCAAGCAGTCTTTAATTTACCTACAGACAAATCACAACAATAATTAAATGATGAATTACGTATATTCAGTTTATCCATGAAATATAGCATTCCAAGAATTTTTGGGTTTTTCGAGGCAATGATACATGCAAGTATATGGCAATTTACGAAGATGTTAATTCGAATATAATTTTTATAATAGAGAGCATTAATCAATTTTCCAGGTTTATTTTTAAGAAAAAGGATGAAATAAAAATCATTGGGATTTTGTTGAAGTATGTAGCCAAAACGGTTAGCGAATAAAGTGGGCAGCTTACTGACAAACACATTCTAGGAATTCTACTTTGAAATTGCATAGTTTTGATCAATTGAGAACGTAGCTCAGTGATGGTGGAGTATTCCACTGCAGATCTAGAGGAGGTCGATTCATTGCCGATTGCGCCCTGTCTCTTTCATGCACTCACATGCCATGGGGTTTACAACAAATACGTAAAATGACTTCAAAGATGAAATAAATTTGCAAGTTGTGAGTAGTGATACCCCCCACTCCAGACCCCAAAGGGATGCCGCCTCATTAAATATTCAACTTATTATTTATTCATTCTCGGGCTCCTTTGCGACCCTCTAACCCTAATCTCATTACGTCATTATGTCTCGTGCTCCTATATGACCCCCTAACCCTAATCTCACTCAACCCCCCGTTATTCACTACGTCATATTCACCTTCTTATTTATTCATTCTCACACTCCTTTAGGATAGTCTAACCCTAACCCCTAAACCCTGGTTTTCACTACGTCATTCCCGTTTGGTCTCCGATTGATTCCCGTAGGCAAAATACCGTCGAGTTGTTTCTTATATGTACTAAAGTACGGTGATGTATATATACACTTTACCCCAACAGTGCGTACGGTAAACGTTTGACAAGATGGATATTATTGACGATGAGTTAAAGAAAAATAACATTGATATCGACAGAGACACTCTGTCGTTTCACCTTAGCTCTTGTCTAGAAGAACATCGAGTACTATTCGACAGCATCACTAACCAAATACCAAGAATATGTCTTCAACACGTTTATGAAGAGATGAACCCTAACAATTTCGGTCGAATTATCGCATATCTAACCCTGGTGTATAGAGTAAACGAATCCTTGGATGAAGAATCAATTCGAGAAGCTGTAAGAAGAACGATCAACGATTTAAGATGTATTGACTTGACAACATATGAAATAAAACTCTCTTGGTTTAAACGGCTGATTCGACTATTTTATTAACGTTGTCAAGCATATTGCAAGTGTTGCTAAGACTGATATTTGCATATTTTCATGTATAAAACCTCATTAGACGATCATTAGCAAATTTAAACAAAAGAACGAGCCTGGGCGAGTCCGGGCGACGTCAGAACTTAGACAAAGAAATCCTGATTAATATGCGCGTAACCATAGAGAGTTGAACAGCTTCAACCTCATTTGGTGTATCATTCGCTTACTGTTCGTCGTCAGAGTAAGATCGTTGTAATGGAGTGTCTACACGGTAAACTTGCATCTAACTCAACGACCAAGAATGGTTTATTCTGGTTCTGTGGCCAAAAGCCTAGCTGTCGGTTTTTCTGCCCTGAAGAAGATTGTTACATGTTTGGCAAAGCCGTAGATGCTTTTCGAACAAGTGGCTGTCTACATCCAGTCTGCCCTACTCATCAGAAATTGGCGACACTGCGAATGGTTAAAGACAAAATGAGAGAAAGTTACGGGAGACCTTACTTCGTCTGTTCTGAACGAGAGAATCCCTGCTCGTTTTGGCAATGGGGAGATGTCTTCGAGAGTCCAAAGCCTTTGTGTAAACACGGAATGGTTTGCCGTACTCGTAAAGTTAAGAAAGAAGGGGACAACCAAGGTCGGCTGTTTTACTCGTGTCCTAACGAAAGACAACATGCATGCGGATTCTTTGAATGGAAACCTACAGAGAGCTCGCCACGAATTTATAACATTGGGTGTCTTTTCAGCAGTCCATTACAATATCAATACAAGAACGCAGAAACGGGTGAATCCTTTACAAGCAGAAAGAGTGACTCTAAAGAAGCCTATGAAGAGTACCTTTTTCAAAAAACTGTCGAGCAATGACTGAAGACTTGGGAAAAATGAACATTTGCTGAACATATATAATTTTGTATTCTAATTTATTATGTAATAAATATGTTTGCATTTATAACGTGTCATTGACTTTTCTTTATTCATTTACCTCTAACCTTTGTCGCGTGAACATGACTTGCTGTGGCGGTTTACCACAAATAGCCCTTCGTAATATTTTTCGAAAGATTCGCTGTATATCAGCGTGCTGTGGGGGAAAATTGTGATACAGGCATCCGAATTAGATGGCGGAACAGTACCTTCACGATCTGTATTACAACCCAAAAAGTCCGGCAAGTTTTGGCGGCGTAGATGCCTTATACCGTGTCGTAAAAAGTGACGGTAAATTTCAGATATCCCGAAACAAGATAAAAACATGGCTTAGACAGCAAGATACTTATACTCTGCATAAACCCGCACGGCATAACTTTAAGCGAAATCGTGTTATTGTTGGAGCGATGGACGAGGAGTGGGAGGCCGATCTAGTCATTATGGATTCGCTTAGTAAAACAAATAATGGTTATAAATACGTTTTAACTGTTATTGATGTACTGTCCAAATTTGCGTGGGTGGAACCATTAAAAACAAAGACTGGAGAGAGTTTGATTAAAGCCTTTGAAAAGATACTAAAGAAAGGAAGAAAACCTGAAACACTTCATACCGATAAAGGAACTGAATTTACCAATAAACGCTTTCAAAAATTGTTGAAGGACAAACATATTCGGTTTTTTACAACACACAACGATACCAAGGCATCCATCGTTGAACGATTTAATCGAACGTTAAAGGGGAAAATGTGGAAATATTTTACAGCAAAGAATACGTTGAAATATACCGATGTACTACAAAAATTAGTGTATTCCTACAACCATTCGAGACATCGTAGTATTGGGATGAGACCGGCTGATGTCAATCGAGAAGACGAGAGTATTGTATGGCAAAAATTGTACGGCGATGAGTCCAGCAAACCCATCAAATATAAATTCAACATTGATGACCAAGTCCCGATTAGCAAAGCAAGACGTACATTCAAGAAAGGCTACTTACCTAACTGGACCGAAGAGGTGTTCACCATCACGAAGCGAGTACCCAGACGACCGCCAGTGTACAAGATTACTGATTATCACGGAGAAGAGTTACAAGAAACATTTTACGAACAGGAATTGCAAAGAGTTACAAAGACAGATAGTGACTTTTATAGAATAGAAAGAGTAATTACATCACGCATGCGTGGTAAACGTAAAGAGTATCTTGTAAAATGGTTAGGCTATCCTGAAGATTTTAATTCTTGGGTACCAGCCGATAATGTAAAAGATATAACGAAATAAAAATGTGTGTACCTTACAATTTGTGTTCATTTGTGTTTTGTTCTTCGACATGGCAACACAGTTTTATTTAACGCTTCCAAGCAATAGCTCTATGGAATATTTTCCAGATAATACTGTAGCAAATTTTAAAGTGAAACTTGCTGAAACTATACAACTGACAGGCGACTGGGAAGTAGCCTTGTCAGAGTTGTATTATCCCCATACATGGAGCACAATTCGAAAAGGTAATCAACAAACGTTTCTCTATAACGTTGGAACGAAATATGACGATACGGCTCTCATTCCAAATGGTTACTATAACACCATTGCTGATCTCGTAGGGGCTTTAAACCGTAGCATGACAAAAGAGGCACGAACCAAGATAAAATTTTCTTACAATGCAAGTAAACACAAAGTCATGATTGATGTGTCTAAAGGTTCACTCGTGTGGATATCTGGTGATATTGCTACAACCTTAGGGTTTCAACAAGACACCGTAATTAAGAAAAAAACCCTAAGCCCTTACGTAGCAGACGTTAACGGAGGATTTTCAGCCATGTATGTATATACCGATATCGTGGATGCACAGTTTGTCGGTGATGTCAAAGTGCCTCTACTCAGAATTGTCAATACTCAAGGAGTTTATGGAGAAAACGTGAACGTCAGTCTCCGTAACCTACAATATATTCCTGTCAAGGTAAAGTCTTTCGAAACAATTGAAGTGAATATAAAGGACGACAAAGACGAAAACGTATCATTTGGCTTCGGGAAGTCGATCGTGACACTTCACTTTAGACAGCGGAGATCTTCGTATTTCATTTAAAAATGAGACATACAATTATTCCAGACGTAAAGCAATTCCAACAACATTATTTGAGAAAACAACAAGGTGGAAGTCTACCTGGTTTTCGAGGTGCACGTATTCAGAAAGGTTATGGCATTGGAAGCTTTTTTAAAAGTATTGCACGCTTTGCAATACCTCTGGTAAAACGAGGAGCTCAAGCTATTGGAAGAAGAGCTCTGCAAGCTGTAAAAGACGTTGGCCAAGATGTTCTGGCAGGGAAGAATGTAAAGCAAGCGATAAAAGGGCGTGGTTCTGAAGCCGTGAAAGATCTTGCTCAAAAAGGTGTACGTCAAATTACGAACCAATCAGGAGCCGGTCGTAAACGCAAACGGGTGAATTCTCCTATAAAAGCCAACACAAGACGTAAAACCATCAGTCGTTCGCAAACTGCGAAGAAGAAAACATCTGTGCCTACGGAAGCAAAGATCGGACCGTTTATAAAATATAAATCATGAGTCAAGCTTTTAGTGCCCTACATAAAGATTCGTGTGGGTGTGGAAAATCAGAATTAGATTTATTTGTAATGCCTGCTACTCAAGTAGAAATGAATAAAGGATTTTGGGAAGATATAGATCCAGTATCGAGCATTGGAGCTTCAGACACCATTGAGTTTCTGTGTGCTGCAAATTCTGATGTGTATACCGATTTAGCAAACAGTTACCTACACGTGAAAGCAAAAATAACCAACAATGATGGATCTAATATCGATGAAGATGTTCAAGTTGGACCTGTAAATCTGTGGATGCATGCTTTATTTTCTCAAGTAGAAGTTTACCTGAACAACAAACTTGTCACACCGTCTAGCACTGCATATCCCTACCGATCCTACATGGAAACTGTACTGAATTTTAGCAAAGACGCAAAATCATCTCATCTAACCTCAGCGCTGTTCTATAAAGGTCAGGCTGGTCGAATGGATGTCGTGAACCCTGTAGCAGGAGATGCCGATGCAAACAAGGGTTTGAAACTGCGGTACGCTCATGCAAACCAAAGTAAGTCTGTGGCTATGGAAGGAAGAATCCATTCCGACTTGTTTGCACAAGACCGTTATATTCTTGGTGCTGTACCAATCAAACTCAAGCTAGTGCGTTCGAGAAACCCATTTTCCCTGGTATCGTCAGCAGATCATCCTGACTTTAAAGTGGTTTTGGAAGAATGTGTATTTCGCGTTCGACGTGTCAACGTCTCTTCTACCGTTATGTTGGCTCATACCCATGCCCTTCAACGTGTCACGGCCAAGTACCCTATCAATCGTGTCAATTGTAAAGTGGTTTCTGTACCGAGAGGAAATATGTCAGGAAATCAACCAAATATATTTCAAGGCCCTCTACCTGATCGAGTGGTTATTGGAATGGTGGATGCAGATGCTTATAATGGTACCTATACTAAAAATCCTTTCAATTTCAAAAACTACGACATCACTTCTCTTGGTCTAACGGTAAATGGAGAACATTTGCCTGGAAAACCCCTACAACTGAAATTTGCTGCTGCGAGAGGAAGTAACTACGTGTCCGCTTTCCAAACCTTGTATGCTGGTACTAACAAGTTATTTCAAAATGATGGTAATGGTATTACACGAGACGAGTACGCCAATGGGTACACTTTATTCGTGTTTGATCTGACAGCTGATCTGTGTCTGAGTGATCATATTCAACCGATTAAAAACGGAAACGTATCGATAGAATGTCAATTTGGAACGGCTCTGACAGCAGCTATAAATATCGTGGTGCTTGGAGAATTTCAAAGCCTTATCGAAATTGACGCCAACCGCAACGTTCTGTGCGACTTTAGCAGTTAAGATGAACACTCTACAAATCCTAAACGTCCTGAAAAGTGATCCATTTACCAAGACCGTATTTAAAGACGTGTTACCATCGGATCGTCTACCAAGTCAGATACCGAAAAGACCTAGAGGTTTTATTCTGAATGTGGATTCTAGTAATGGACCTGGTACGCATTGGGTAGCAATTTATCTCACTTCAGATGGACAAGGGGAATTTTTGGACTCGTACGGACAAGAACCCGGATTTTATAGCAAAAGCTTTGAAACGTTTTTACGAGATCATACTATCAGTTTTACCTGGAATGAACAGACTTTACAGTCATTAGGGTCTCGCGTGTGTGGACAATATTGTTTATTTTATGCTTTACACCGATGTAGAAATATAGCCATGTCAACAATTGTTGGCATGTTTACTAATAATAAAGAATGGAATGACATGCTAGTTCGTGACTTTATGCGTAAATATTATTGTGTGTAATAAATACAAGACAATTATAATATGTTGTAAAAATATACTTTATTGTAATATCAAAAGTTTTACAAGGAATAAATTTATTTAACCCATTTATATGGATGTAAATTTTTGTCTCTTCGTTTCTGTTTTTCTTTTGTTCTTTTTGATGTTGCGGGAGATGACGTCAGGGGCGGGGAGGTGTCTGAAATATCTTTAGTCTTATATTCTCGTACCATGCTTAAACGATTTTCATTTCTGATAATGCCTTCGGGAACATTCATGTTTCCTAATGCTTTTGCGAAAAGCTGCCATCCAGCAGGGTTGAAATTCTTTCGTTGACGTAGAGAATCGTTGACCAAGTCAACAACATTTGTACCCGGAATTGGTCGTCCTTTAAACACCATTTGTCCTTGGTCAGTCCATCCTATGAGGTCTTTATTCGCTTTAAGTTTCTTAACCAACTGTCGAGCTCTTGATTTCATTGTTACAGGTACACTTTCTAAAATGTCAGTTTCTATCTCTTCAGGCAACTCAGAGGGTGTAGCAATCTCTTCTGTATTCACTGATTCTTCAGGTTTATCGTCGTCAGCTATGGGCGTCGATACGACGTTTACACGTACGGGTCTACTCATGCGTTTATCGTAATAATTCAGGTAGCGTTGAAGCGACTGATCGTACATTTTCACTTTCTCGTCTTGTGTTATATCTTGACGTTTAAGAAGATTTTGCATTTCTGAATCTAGTTCATTCACCTGCGCTGTTAAAGGAGTGACCAAGGGTTTCTTTCGGTCTGTCATATGTTCTGGAACTAACACCAATCTCCTGACGTGATCCATTATTTGGTTAAAAAACTCGCCAGTTGTTCAAGTACAGGAGCTAGGAGAAACGGTAGAAAACCTTCACCTTCTTGTAGAATGACTTTCTTTCTTTTTGATACGGGATGACGTTTATCAGCAACAAACTTGATATGATCGTTATAAGGGGCTAGTTTCCTTGCTGTCTTTGGAGTAATCTTAATTGTTTCACACCACACGTTCAAAAGACACTGTCTAATGGCTTCTAATATATCGTCGTCGGCAGCTTTTATAATTGCGTTTCGCAGTTGAGGATTACACTTTGCCAATACTTTTAAAACATCGCAGTTCCTTCTTATACAAGCAGACATTGTCAAATGATCGCATTGTCACTGACAACCCCCTTTTATACTCTGGGCTGGTACACATAGTGGGTGTCCGTCGGAAGGATCCCGGATCTTACTCGGATTTCATCGGGACAGGTCGGAGTGAGATCAACAAATAGGTAGGAATACGGCTCTTTAGTCGCCATCTGATAGGCTTGTTGGAAAAATTTTGTGTTGCTAGGATACAGTTGCTTAGCCAAATGAACTACTTGACTTGCATCTCGAACGTTTTTCGTCAGACATAAATAACTGGCGTTAAGGGAAATGGTACGGTGATCTTTGCTTTGATGAAATAGGTTTTGCACGATATAAATCACACTTAGATTCCCATGGTGCGATTTTTTCGTAAATAGTTTAGCGATTTCTGCGTCTTTCTCACCCATCATATCGTCAATTATAAATAGATTTCTTGTTTGGGGGTTAATGTTATCCAACATCGATTGGGGCAAACCTTGGATAAACTGAATCCCTGGAATTAGGGTTTCTATTTCAGCAAATGTATCTTAATATTCCGAGTAGAAATACATGATATTTTCCGGAGGTGGGTCGATCATAGTGCTAGCATAAACCATTAACTGTTTGACAAAAGTTGTTTTCCCACTTTTGGTGCCTCCAGAGACCAAGAGTCCAAACGGATGTGTCAGTTGTATCGAGTACGTTTTTTGACTCTCAGGGGTGAATGTAGTTGTCATAGCAGTAAATGGGGCAGATGTTGTTACCCTATCACTGATAGACCTTTTGTGATGAAAATATCTTATATGGCGTAGACGATTACTTGATGTAGTGAATGATTTTTCGCAGACTTCACAAACGTAAGACATGTTCACCCAGTGACTGTCAATCATAAACTGATGTCACTCTTTCACGCAAATGCTTTTTATAAGATTGAATCATTGAATCCTAAGATTGAATCATTGAATCCTAAGATTGAATCACCGAATCATTGAATCATTGAATCCTAAGATTGAATCATTGAATCTTAAGATTGAATCATTGAATCATTGAATCATTGAACCCTAAGATTGAATCATTGAATCCTAAGATTGAATCATTGTATCATTGAATCATTGAATCCTAAGATTGAATCATTGAATCCTAAGATTGAATCATTGAATCATTGAATCCTAAGATTGAATCATTGAATCCTAAGATTGAATCATTGAATCCTAAGATTGAATCATTGAATCCTAAGATTGAATCATTGAATAATTGAATCCCAAGACTGAATCCTAAGGGTTTTATATTCGACCCGTTTGAATAATACATCATGTACCCTTTCTGATCCCTCAAGGAACCCCACGATCCAGTTTTTTATAAAGAGAAAATATCGAACTTCAAATGTGAGCGCGAGGGTGGCCGAATGGTTAAGGCGCTGGGTTTAAAGTCCCAGAAAACGTGGGTTCGAATCCCACACCTGGCAATTATTTTTCTTCAAAACAAGACAACTGGTAGTGGTAATAAAATATATAATTTTCCTATTTACAAGCACACACAACAGTTGATAATTATTTACAAACACACAAAGTTAAAATCCATAAGGTAAAGTGTCAAAACTATCTACTATCACACGTTTATTATATACAACTCTATAATCTTTAGTTTCCCCCCTGGTTGACACACTCTTTTCTTTTCTTTCACGCACTATTTTATACGGAATATTTACAGACAACGGATCTACCACATCACACATAACATTAAGGTACACCATATCACACATGACATTAAAATTAACTTTCTGTACAGTTCTGTAATTGAGAGTGATCCCTCGCACTTTGCACACCGTTTTACCCGAGTTCGTCTCATACGCGTAATTTTTGGGCCCGCCGGACACAAATGTGGTGATGTGTTTGCCGTCCAGTTCGTCAGTGAGCTCACCAAGGTAGGATCCGGTGGGTGGTTCCCAGTCTCCTTCCTTTGACACGTAGATCACAGAGTCTGTATCAAAATACAAGACTCGGCGATCCAACTGTTCCAGGACACCATAGAGCTTGAGACGGGCGTGGGCTGTCGTGAAGGCGGCGATAACAACGTTTGTCTTTCCACTGGCTTCAACAAACTCGTCGACGTTCTCGAAGTGGACCTCAATCAGTTCGTCGTTGATGAAGTTGGCGTCTGTCACGGTGATTTTGTCGCTCGACAACAAGTCAAAGTATTCAGCCGGATCCGAAACTATCTTGACCTGGATCATGTTGGGACGTTGTGCAAATTTACCTATAGTAATATAAAAAGAAAAAAGAAAAACATTAACCACTGTGTAAACAACTGCATTACGTCTCCCCCAGGCCCTCCACTCACCCCTCCATTCACATTTAATATGTGTTTTGTTCGACTTACCCCAAAAAGAATTCAACATCAGCTTTGCCAGCGCCCTCAGACCAGGATTCTTGACAATCTGATTCGGATCCAGCTGAATACCCTCGTTAGCAGCGTAATCCGCGATATATTGCGCCTTCTTCTCGTCGTTGTCGCAGTCTGCAGGGAAACCACTCGCCTAAAGAAGAATGAGAATATTAAGTCATAATTGGTACTAAAAAATGTGAAAAAACAATACTAATATCTTACCTCTTGCTTAATCTTGAGGAACGTGTCGACGTAGTCCTTGAACAGACCGTCGGTGTGCTCCGGAAAATGCCACACTTCGTCGATCTTCACCAACTGGTAGCCTTTCTCCAACGCTTTTCGGAGTTCGAGAGTGACCCAGGTTCCATGGACAACTCGGTCGATGTCGGAATGGCGACATGGTTCTTGTTGAAGGGTATCAGCACAGGTGCGACATAACGGGAACATGAGTTTTCCTTGGGTGCGGTACGGGAGGACAGGATGGTAGAGGCCACGGGGAGGAAGGACAGAGCATTTCACTAAACCAAAGTATTCACTGACCGGTTTGAAATTTTCGGTGATGATTTCGGGATGGCCAATGGGATATTCACCGTACTTGTTGCACCACGGGTACAAACTGCAAAAATCCACGTAGTGGACTTTCTCGTTAGGCTGGGCTTCGTAGAAGAGACGAGTCGCATTGGTTCTTCCACCGAAGAAACCTTCTCTTGGCTGTAGGGGTCGGAGATCTCGAAGTCGTCAAAGAAGCTTTTCATATCAGGGTCTGCAGCGAGCTGACGGTCGATGTCGCAAGTCCATATTTCCACAACGTTATAGCCATTGTCCGTTAAGAACTGAACTTTTTCCAGGGTTCTTTGATGAAGTTCATGCATGGTTAACTCGTTGACAGGATTGATGATATCCCTAGCATAACATTTGGTACAACCATGCCACAGACAGCCTTGCACCTCCCACACTGTGTTCGTTTCGGCGTTGTACCCATCGACGAGGTATTTCCCAATGCGTTGCTCTCCATGATTGCGGGCATGTCGAATGGCGATATTGTCACGCTGGGCGATATAAGCCAACATCTTCAGTGCAATCACCGACTGCTTATTCTCAGGTGTATAACCACAGGGTGGAATAACAGCGATAGTGTTCTCCTTCAAGAAGGTCTTGCGAAAAACCAGGTTGCAAGCGGAGGCGATGGTGAGGCAAGAGGCAAAAGGGTCCACATCGGTGACTTGACGGAACAACTCACGAAACTCCAGACAACATTGACGGAGAATATCGACATCGGACTGGCAGTAGCTCAGGATGGCGGCTTGAAAGTCGAAGACATACTCTTGATTCTGAAGCTCGTTGTACCACACGTAAAACTTCTCTCGATCACCGGGACTCATACCATCAGGATCGTAGAATTTGGCTTCAGGAAGGGGTCCAACATAGTCTTGGTTCTCGGCGCGGTTAAAAAAATGTGGAAAGTAGCCTTTCTGGAGTTCGGTTATACCAAACGTTTTTGGAAAGTCTGCCAAACGCATTGGAATAAAACATAACGAGTCTATAAACTTGATATTCCTTTCTGGCACGGAGAGAGACAAGATTTTGGCACCGCGGGTAATCACTTCAGGGACGATACCGTTCTTGTACAGGTACTGAAGGATAAAGTACCCATCATACGCCTGAAAATTGTGCGCGATGAACGTAGTGTTGGCGTTCTCCTTGAAGAGCCATTCGCAGAATTCCTCCTTGGTGTTTGGACCAGAAAACACGATCTCATCACCGCTTTCGTTCTGGACCACGCAGAGATTGGGAATGTGTTGTCCGTCGTCTTGTGTACATTCGAAGTCAAAGAACATCAGGTTCTGTTCTCGTTCGCCGCTGCCGTTGTCGTCATCCACAGCAACATCGTCGTCGACGAAATCGTTGCGTTGGCTTTCTTGGGCACGTTGCTGGTTCCTCTCAACTATGGGCTGAATATAGCACTGGTGGTTGTCAGGTTTCACGTATTTTTGGCAAACGGAGCAGCGCACTAGGCCACAATGATGATCATGCATGCTGGCTCTTGTCACGACGCGTTGGCACTTTTTACATTTTGTCAGGGAAGAACAGAGAGGTTTTTGTTGTCCAACTGCAGCTTTGTGGCGGGCAAAGCAGTCGTCGCTCTTGAAAAACCGATTGCATTCTCGACAGTATTTCCACTTGATAACAGGGCAGTTTTGGGTATGGCACAGCTTGCATAAATCGCCACATGGATGGTCTGTAATCTTGTCGTAGCCTTTCTTACATCTAGGCAGTACTGCTTACGAGCGAGGAAGGCAGGCATACTGGTAATCACGTCGTAGTGGTTGTCGTGGTTGTAGAGGTATAAACATTTCTCGGCCTCTGGACCCGAATAAATTAAAGCGTTCAAATGTTCCTTAGATACGACGTTTAACTGGTAACCAGGGAGGACAGCCTGGAACTTCTTGACCTCGGGGATCCCACAGGGACCCAGGGGGACACCAGCGGTCTCGTGGAGTTCATGAGCTAATTGAACTTGAAGAGGTCTCTCCGGTCTGCGAATATAATTATATCGTGGGTCGTTGTCCAATTTTGCCTTGGCAACCACGATCGCACGAGCACAACACAGTTCGTCTTTGTTTTTAATCTGAATGAAACACTGTTTCTTGTTCAGATAGTTCTGTAGATTAACTACGTCGCGCCGTTTTCGTGCACCACCGTGAGGCATTTCGACGTGGACCACGTTAACGTTGACCGATTCGTCCAAAGTAAACTGAGTGTTCGACTGTACCACGCGTTCCACAACAGCCAGGAATTTCTCAGGGGTCAAACGATCTCGTTGAAGGAAAGGCAGGGAAATGGGACGGTCGAGTTGATGGGAGTTCATGATCAAACGGACTTGATCGTGAGGAGACATATCGGTGGTTAACCGATCAAATAAGTGCTGAAAAGCACTGTTCAATACTGACATAATATCAGATACCCCATGTATATGTAAAGGTTTAAACTGTACAGTATAGTCAGTACCTGTGGTTCGGAACTTCCTGACGTTGACCTGCTTTATCGATTTGACGGTGAAGTAATCTTCGGGCTTCAGGCGTTTTGAGGAAGACTCGGTGTCATTGCCACGCTTTCTCTTGCTCCCTTCTCCCACTTGGTCTTCCAACTGTTCATGGATATCGGGTTGTTCCTCGTCTTAGCACAGAAACTCATCGTTGGCCCAATCCTCGTTGAACAAACGACGTTCTTCATCAGACCAGTTAGCCATAAGGTCAGGAACTACATCTGCTGGTGTTTCGATCTCCCGTTGAAGTTCGTCGGCCATAGCGTTGGTCCAGAACACAATCCTCTGTTGAAGGACAACCCGCTTCTGCTCTTCCGTAAGAATGAACGACTCCTCCAAAAACTCCAAATTTATTCAATGACCAAACGTTTCATGAATGTTCATTAGATCAACTTACCGTTTGAGACATCTTGATCACAACAGAATAAATAAAAAAAAACACTTCCTAAAACACGCTCCAAAAGACTTTTGATTTTACTCGTACGAGAACAGATTTCGAATGAGACGACGTGACGCTGTACATTCTCTATGGTAACACCAACGCTAATGACTTTCTCGCCTAGACTTGCCCACACAGTAATACCTCTTCATACCCCTTATTATCCCACACAACTCATGACATCCCCATAAAATGAATTAAATATTCTACCTTATATGCAAATCTGGTTATGTTTAGGTCATTAGTAACTTTAACGAGTTTCCCCTTTTGTGTTCGCAGAAAAATATCAGCCTTAGCAACATTAACCAGATGCTTGACGACATTAATAAATAGCCGAGTCAGCCGTTTAACCCCCAGTTGTACAGGTCTTGGTGTTCGGTAAGTAAGGATTCTAAGTGAAAAGACAAAGTGTCTTTATCGATATCAACGTTATTTCTTTCTAGTTCATCGTAAATAATATCCATCTTGTCAAACGTTTACCGTACGCACTGTTGGGGTAAAGTGTGTATATATATATATATATATATATAACACCGTACTTTAGTACTTATAAGAAACAACTCGACGGTATTTTGCCTATGGGAATCAATCGGAGACCAAACGGGAATGACGTAGTGAAAACCAGGGGGGTTAGTATCAGCCAGGGTTTAGGGGTTAGGGTTAGACTATCCTAAAGGAGTGTGAGAATGAATAAATAATAAGGTGAATATGACGTAGTGAATAACGGGGGGTTGAGTGAGATTAGGGTTAGGGGGTCATATAGGAGCACGAGACATAATGACGTAATGAGATTAGGGTTAGAGGGTCGCAAAGGAGCCCGAGAATGAATAAATAATAAGTTGAATATTTAATGAGGCGGCATCCCTTTGGGGTCTGGAGTGGGGGGTATCACTACTGTTGTGGCTATATGTAATGTTTACAACACGAGCGGCCGTGTTGTATTGAATTATACAATCACGAGCCGAAGGCGAGTGATTGTATATTCAATACAACAAGGACGCGAGTGTTGTAAACAACTTGTGAAATGAATAAATAGTAAAAATCCCTTTGGGATAATCATATTGAGATGCTAATTAGTTACAAGCACTAGTGGTTTGTATGGGGTTTACAGGGGTATACATGTGACGTAATTTCTGAAATTGGATTGGCTGCAAAATCAGGAATTATTAATGAATTTCACAATGCATTTTACATTTTTGTTATTCTCCAATAGATAAATGATTATTTTATGTACAATGGAGAGGCGCTTCAGTATGCAAATGCCTGCTTGCCAGCCAGAGTATATGGACTTCCACGGTTCCACCCAATTAAGTAGTCGTGGCCGAGTGGTTAAGGTGGCAGACTAGAAATCTGTTGGGATATTCCCGCGCAGGTTCAAATCCTGCCGACTACGTGCAAAAAGTGAAAAACCTCATATTTCTTTAAATTCTTTCTGCATGCAGACGTTTACGTACCAAAAATCACAAAACATTTTACTAATTTTACTTTGTACTTGGATAGTTTTGGTCAATTGGGAGCGTAGCTCAGTGGTAGAGCATTCGACTGCAGATCGAGAGGTCATCGGTTCAATCCCGATCGCTCCCTATCTTTTTCACACACAATGGATTTCGAACTAAATACTCAATTTTAAATGACTTGAATCAAACTTGAAATAATCATGGCAATTTCACGAGGCTATTCCAATTTACACTTCATTTATACTCTCAATACTGATAAATGATTATTTTATTGTACAGGCAATGAAGTAAATTATTATATTATATGGAAAACCGCCATCGCGTTTCGTATGCCTTCCATGCAGTGTATATACGTTGCCTATAGCCAAAGTCGTCGTGGCCGAGGGGTTAAGGCGACAGACTTGAAATCTGTTGGGATATTCCCGGGCATGTTCAAATCCTGCCGACGACGTGCAAATGTTTACTATATTTCTTTAAAATTCTTCTGCAAGCAGTCTTTAATTTACATACAGACAAATCACAACAATAATTAAAGTGTATATGAAACGAAAATTAAGTTTGTCTTATTTGAAAGAACTTTTAAAATAATGGGGAATATCAATTTACAGCTTTTTCATATTTTACTTAGTTCTTGAGATATTTTGACTTATGTGATATTCAAATGAGATAACTTATGGTTCGTTTTTTTGCAATTAACATATTCGAAAATCGCCAATATTTTTAAGATTATTGAACAAAATCGCTTGAAACTTTGCATATTGCTACAGTTCATGCAACTAAACATGAAAGACAAGTTAGAAGTGATTCTGATCAATAATCTTAAAAACATTCACGATTTTCGAATATGTTAATTAGCAAAAAACGAACCATAAGTTATCTCATTTGAATATCACATAAGTCTAAATATCTCAAGAACTAAGTAAAATATGAAAAAGCTGTAAATTGATATTCCCCATTATTTTAAGAGTTCTTTCAAATAAATCAAACTTAATTTTCGTTTCATATACACTTTAAATGATGAAGTACGTATATTCAGTTTATCCATGAAATATGGCATTCCAAGAATTTTTGGCTTTTTTCGAGGCAATGATACATGCAAATATATGGCAATTTACGACGATGTTAATTCGAATATACTTTTTATAATAGAGAGCATTAATCAATTTTCAAGGTTTATTTTTAAGAAAAAGGATGAAATAAAAATCATTGAGATTTTGTTGAAGTATGTAGCTAAAACGGTTAGCGAATAAAGTGGGCAGCTTACTGACAAACACATTCTAGGAATTCTACTTTGAAATTGCATAGTTTTGATCAATTGGGAGCGTAGCTCAGTGGTAGAGCATTCGACTGCAGATCGAGAGGTCATCGGTTCAATCCCGATCGCTCCCTATCTTTTTCACACACTATGGATTTCGAACCAAATACTCAATTTTAAATGACTTGAATCAAACTTGAAATAAACATGCCAATTTCACGCGGCTATTCCACTTTACACTTCATTTATTCTCTCAATACTGATAAATGATTATTTTATTCTAGTAAATTGAAGTAAATTATTATATTATATGGAAAACAGGCATCGCGTTTCGTATGCCTTCCATGCAGTGTGTATACGTTGTCTCTAGCCGAAGTAGTCGTGGCCGAGTGGTTAAGGCGACAGACTTGAAATCTGTTGGGACATTCCCGCGCAGGTTCAAATCCTGCCGACTACGTGCAAATGTTTACTACATTTCTTTAAAATTCTTCTGCAAGCAGTCTTTAATTTACCTACAGACAAATCACAACAATAATTAAATGATGAATTACGTATATTCAGTTTATCCATGAAATATGGCATTCCAAGAATTTTTGGTTTTTTCGAGGCAATGATACATGCAAATATATGGAAATTTACGAAAATGTTAATTCGAATATAGCTTTTATAATAGAGAGCATTAATCAATTTTCAAGGTTTATTTTTAAGAAAAAGGATGAAATAAAAATCTTTGGGATTTTGTTGAAGTCTGTAGCCAAAAACTTTTAGCGAATAAAGTGGGCGGCTTTCTGACAAAAACATTCTATTAATTCTACTTTGAAATTACATGGTTTTGATCAATTGGGAACGTAGTTCAGTGATGGTGGAGCATTTTACTGCAGATCTAGAGGAGGTAGATTCATTGCCGATCGCGCCCTGTCTCTTTCATGCACTCACATGCCATGGAATTTACAACAAATACGAAAAATGACTTCAAAGATGAAATAAATTTGCAAGTTGTGGCTATATTGCATTTTACATTTTTGTTATTCTCCAATAGATAAACGATAATTTTATGAAAAATGCAGAGGCGCTTCAGTATGCAAATGCCTGCTTGCCAGCCAGAGGCAATGACACATGCAAGTATATGGCAATTTACGAAAATGTTAATTCGAATATAGTTTTTATAATAGAGAGCAATAATCAATTTTCAAGGTTTATTTTTAAGAAAAAGGATGAAATAAAAATCTTTGCGATTTTGTTGAAGTGTGTAGCCAAAAACTTTTAGCGAATAAAGTGGGCGGCTTTCTGACAAAAACATTATATTAATTCTACTTTGAAATTACATGGTTTCGATCAATTGGGAACGTAGCTCAGTGATGGTGGAGCATTTTAGTGCAGATCTAGAGGAGGTCGATTCATTGCCGATCGCGTCCTTTCTCTTTCATGCACTCACATGCCATGGAATTTACAACAAATACGAAAAATTACTTCAAAGATGAAATAAATTTGCAAGTTGTGGCTATATTGCATTTTACATTTTTGTTATTCTCCAATAGATAAATGATTATTTTATGAAAAATGCAGAGGCGCTTCAGTATGAAAATGCCTGCTTGCCAGCCGGAGTAGATTGACTTCCACGGTTCCACCCAATTAAGTAGTCGTGGCCGAGTGGTTAAGGCGACAGACTAGAAATCTGTTAGGATATTCCCGCACAGGTTCAACTCCTGTCGACTACGTGCAAAACGTGAAAAAGCTCATATTTCTTTAAATCCTTTCTGCATGCAGACGTTTACGTACCAAAAAATCACAAAACATTTTACTAATTTTACTTTGTACTTGGATAGTTTTGGTCAATTGGGAGCGTAGCTCAGTGGTAGAGCATTCGACTGCAGATCGAGAGGTCATCGGTTCAATCCCGATCGCTCCCTATCTTTTTCACACACTATGGATTTCGAACCAAATACTCAATTTTAAATGACTTGAATCAAACTTGAAATAAACATGCCAATTTCACGCGGCTATTCCACTTTACACTTCATTTATTCTCTCAATACTGATAAATGATTATTTTATTCTAGTAAATTGAAGTAAATTATTATATTATATGGAAAACAGCCATCGCGTTTCGTATGCCTTCCATGCAGTGTGTATACGTTGTATCTAGCCAAAGTAGTCGTGGCCGAGTGGTTAAGGCGACAGACTTGAAATCTGTTGGGTCGACATTCCCGCGCAGGTTCAAATCCTGCCGACTACGTGCAAATGTTTACTACATTTCTGTAAAATTCTTCTGCAAGCAGTCTTTAATTTACATACAGACAAATCACAACAATAATTAAATGATGAATTACGTATATTCAGTTTATCCATGACATATAGCATTCCAAGAATTTTTGTCTTTTTTCGAGGCAACGATACATGCAAGTATATGGCAATTTACGAAAGTGTTAATTCGAATATAGTTTTTATAATAGGGAGCATTAATCAATTTTCAAGGTTTATTTTTAAGAAAAAGGATGAAATAAAAATTTTTGGGATTTTGTTGAAGTGTGTAGCCAAAATCTTTTAGCGAATGAAGTGGGCGGCTTTCTGACAAAAACATTCTATTAATTCTACTTTGAAATTACATGGTTTTCATCAATTGGGAACGTAGCTCAGTGATGGTGGAGCATTTTACTGCAGATCTAGAGGAGGTCGATTCATTGCCGTTCACGCCCTGTCTCTTTCATGCACTCACATGCCATGGAATTTACAACAAATACGAAAAATGACTTCAAAGATGAAATAAATTTGCAAGTTGTGGCTATATTGCATTTTACATTTTTGTTATTCTCCAATAGATAAATGATTATTTTATGAACAATGCAGAGGCGCTTCAGTATGCAAATGCATGCTTGCCAGCCAGAGTAGATTGACTTCCTCGGTTCCACCCAATTAAGTAGTCGTGGCCGAGTGGTTAAGGCGACAGACTCGAAATCTGTTGGGATATTCCCGCGCAGGTTCAAATCCTGCCGACTACGTGCAAAACGTGAAAAAGCTCATATTTCTTTAAATTCTTTCTGCATGCAGTCGTTTACGTACCAAAAAATCACAAAACATTTTACTAATTTTACTTTGTACTTGGATAGTTTTGGTCGATAGGGAGCGTAGCTCAGTGGTAGAGCATTCGACTGCAGATCGAGAGGTCATCGGTTCAATCCCGATCGCTCCCTATCTTTTTCACACACTATGGATTTCGAACCAAATACTCAATTTCAAATGACTTGAATCAAACTTGAAATGAACTTGGCAATTTCACGAGGCTATTCCAATCTGCACTTCATTTATACTCTCAATACTGATAAATGATTATTTTATTCTAATAAATTGAAGTAAATTAATATATTATATGGAAAACAGCCATCGCGTTTCGTATGCCTTCCATGCAGTGTGTATACGTTGTATCTAGCCAAAGTAGTCGTGGCCGAGTGGTTAAGGCGACAGACTTGAAATCTGTTGGGATATTCCCGCGCAGGTTCAAATCCTGCCGACTACGTGCAAATGTTTACTATATTTCTTTAAAATTCTTCTGCAAGCAGACTTTAATTTACATACAGATAAATCACAACAATAATTAAATGATGAATAACGTATATTCAATTTATGCATGAAATATAGCATTCCAAGAATTTTTGGCTTTTTTCGAGGCAATGATACATGCAAGTATATGGCAATTTACGAAAATGTTAATTCGAATATAGTTTTTATAATAGAGAGCATTAATCAATTTTCAAGGTTTATTTTTAAGAAAAAGGATGAAATAAAAATCTTTGCGATTTTGTTGAAGTGTGTAGCCAAAAACTTTTAGCGAATAAAGTGGGCGGCTTTCTGACAAAAACATTATATTAATTCTACTTTGAAATTACATGGTTTCGATCAATTGGGAACGTAGCTCAGTGATGGTGGAGCATTTTAGTGCAGATCTAGAGGAGGTCGATTCATTGCCGATCGCGTCCTTTCTCTTTCATGCACTCACATGCCATGGAATTTACAACAAATACGAAAAATTACTTCAAAGATGAAATAAATTTGCAAGTTGTGGCTATATTGCATTTTACATTTTTGTTATTCTCCAATAGATAAATGATTATTTTATGAACAATGCAGAGGCGCTTCAGTATGCAAATGCATGCTTGCCAGCCAGAGTAGATTGACTTCCTCGGTTCCACCCAATTAAGTAGTCGTGGCCGAGTGGTTAAGGCGACAGACTCGAAATCTGTTGGGATATTCCCGCGCAGGTTCAAATCCTGCCGACTACGTGCAAAACGTGAAAAAGCTCATATTTCTTTAAATTCTTTCTGCATGCAGTCGTTTACGTACCAAAAAATCACAAAACATTTTACTAATTTTACTTTGTACTTGGATAGTTTTGGTCGATAGGGAGCGTAGCTCAGTGGTAGAGCATTCGACTGCAGATCGAGAGGTCATCGGTTCAATCCCGATCGCTCCCTATCTTTTTCACACACTATGGATTTCGAACCAAATACTCAATTTCAAATGACTTGAATCAAACTTGAAATGAACTTGGCAATTTCACGAGGCTATTCCAATCTGCACTTCATTTATACTCTCAATACTGATAAATGATTATTTTATTCTAATAAATTGAAGTAAATTAATATATTATATGGAAAACAGCCATCGCGTTTCGTATGCCTTCCATGCAGTGTGTATACGTTGTATCTAGCCAAAGTAGTCGTGGCCGAGTGGTTAAGGCGACAGACTTGAAATCTGTTGGGATATTCCGGCTCAGGTTCAAATCCTGCCGACTACGTGCAAATGTTTACTATATTTCTTTAAAATTCTTCTGCAAGCAGACTTTAATTTACATACAGATAAATCACAACAATAATTAAATGATGAATAACGTATATTCAATTTATGCATGAAATATAGCATTCCAAGAATTTTTGGCTTTTTTCGAGGCAATGATACATGCAAGTATATGGCAATTTACGAAAATGTTAATTCGAATATAGTTTTTATAATAGAGAGCAATAATCAATTTTCAAGGTTTATTTTTAAGAAAAAGGATGAAATAAAAATCTTTGCGATTTTGTTGAAGTGTGTAGCCAAAAACTTTTAGCGAATAAAGTGGGCGGCTTTCTGACAAAAACATTATATTAATTCTACTTTGAAATTACATGGTTTCGATCAATTGGGAACGTAGCTCAGTGATGGTGGAGCATTTTAGTGCAGATCTAGAGGAGGTCGATTCATTGCCGATCGCGTCCTTTCTCTTTCATGCACTCACATGCCATGGAATTTACAACAAATACGAAAAATTACTTCAAAGATGAAATAAATTTGCAAGTTGTGGCTATATTGCATTTTACATTTTTGTTATTCTCCAATAGATAAATGATTATTTTATGAAAAATGCAGAGGCGCTTCAGTATGAAAATGCCTGCTTGCCAGCCAGAGTAGATTGACTTCCACGGTTCCACCCAATTAAGTAGTCGTGGCCGAGTGGTTAAGGCGACAGACTAGAAATCTGTTAGGATATTCCCGCACAGGTTCAACTCCTGTCGACTACGTGCAAAACGTGAAAAAGCTCATATTTCTTTAAATTCTTTCTGCATGCAGACGTTTACGTACCAAAAAATCACAAAACATTTTACTAATTTTACTTTGTACTTGCATAGTTTTGGTCAATTGGGAGCGTAGCTCAGTGGTAGAGCATTCGACTGCAGATCGAGAGGTCATCGGTTCAATCCCGATCGCTCCCTATCTTTTTCACACACTATGGATTTCGAACCAAATACTCAATTTCAAATGACTTGAATCAAACTTGAAATGAACTTGCCAATTTCACGCGGCTAATCCAATTTACACTTCATTTATTCTCTCAATGCTGATAAATGATTATTTTATTCTAGTAAATTGAAGTAAATTATTAGATTATATGGAAAACAGACATCGCGTTTCGTATGCTTTCCATGCAGTGTATATACGTTGTTCCTAGCCGAAGTAGTCGTGGCCGAGTGATTAAGGCGACAGACTTGAAATCTCTTGGGATATTCCCGCGCAGGTTCAAATCCTGCGGAGTACGTGCAAATGTTCACTAAATTCCTTTAAAATTCTTCTGGAAGCAGTCTTTAATTATTTTCTTACAGACAAATCACAACAATAATTAAATCATGAATTACGTATATTCAGTTTATCCATGAAATATAGCATTCCAAGAATTTTTGGCTTTTTTCGAGGCAATGATACATGCAAGTATATGGCAATTTACGAAGATGTTAATTCGAATATAGTTTTATAATAGAGACCATTAATCAATTTTCAAGGTTTATATTTAAGAAAAAGGATGAAATAAAAATTATTGGGATTTTGTTGAAGTCTGTAGCCAAAAACTTTTTGCGAATAAAGTATAGGCGGCTTTCTGACAAAAACATTCTATTAATTCTACTTTGAAATTGCATGGTTTTGATCAATTGGGAACGTAGCTCAGTGATGGTGGAGCATTCTACTGCAGATCTAGAGGAGGTAGATTCATTTCCGATCGCGCCCTTTCTCTTTCATGCACTCACATGCCATGGAATTTACAACAAATACGAAAAATGACTTCAAAGATGAAATAAATTTGCAAGTTGTGGCTATATTGCATTTTACATTTTTGTTATTCTCCAATAGATAAATGATTATTTTATGAAAAATGCAGAGGCGCTTCAGTATGCAAATGCCTGCTTACCAGCCAGAGTAGATTGACTTCCACGGTTCCACCCAATTAAGTAGTCGTGGCCGAGTGGTTAAGGCGACAGACTAGAAATCTGTTGGGATATTCCCGCGCAGGTTCAAATCCTGCCGACTACGTGCAAAACGTGAAAAAGCTCATATTTCTTTAAATTCTTTCTGCATGCAGACTTTTACGTACCAAAAAATCACAAAACATTTTACTAATTTTACTTTGTACTTGGATAGTTTTGGTCAATTGGGAGCGTAGCTCAGTGGTAGAGCATTCGACTGCAGATCGAGAGGTCATCGGTTCAATCCCGATCGTTCCCTATCTTTTTCACACACAATGGATTTCGAACCAAATACTCAATTTTAAATGACTTGAATCAATCTTGAAATAAACTTCTCAAACTCATTAATAATTCATGAGCTAATTATCCAATAATAAAGACCCATCTAGTCACGGGATTGCATTTGGATAACTAAGTCAAACACGGTGTCTCAGAACACTACAATACATTTGATCGGCATACGTAATTAGGATATTTGAGGAAGATCACTAGTGATCTTCCTCAAATATCCTAATTACCTATGCAAACTATACTTGTGTTCATTTGAGAAGCTATTTAAACAACTCGAGCTCGTGTCCCACCGGGATATCCAAACACTCGAAAACAATTAACAAAAACACTCGGCCTTCGGCCTCGTGTTTTCATACATTGTTTTCTCGTGTTTGGATATCCCGGTGAAACACTCGCTCTCGTTGTTCAAATATTACATGCCAATTTCACGAGGGTATTCCAATTTACATTTCATTTATTCTCCCAATACTGATAAATGATTATTTTAATCTAGTAAATTGAAGTAAATTATTATATTATATGGAAAACAGCCATCGCGTTTCGTATGCCTTCCATGCAGTGTATATACGTTGTGTCTAGCCGAAGTAGTCGTGGCCGAGTGGTTAAGGCGACAAGTAGATTAACCCGCACATCCAGGGTAATTTTCTATCCACTGCCGGAAGTGACGTCACGCTATGAACCGGAAGTAAATATGTATGACGTCAGCACTTATTTAGCCGCCATATGACGTCATCATTTTTGCGAACGTACGCGAACGTACGCGAACGTACGCGATATCATCAAATTCCCCATAAATTCTTTTTCTTCGGAATAAAGAACACAATGCTTATAGTTTTCATAGAGATAACATTAATGCTATATAAATATGGATACGAAGATTACGGAATGCCGAACTATAGCCGAACTAACGAGTTTGGAAAACATGTATGTCTTGAGCGAGTACGAACAGGGTTTAGTGTTTGAGAGGAAAGTGGAATTAATTACTCGTTCGCTCGAGTGGGGAGTCGAAAATGAACAACTTGGGTTAACAGCGAACCTTACGGATTCCTGGACACCAGAACAAAGACAACAGTTTTTGATGGACTGGCAAGATGATGAAGCATTGCTACAGAACGAACAATTAGGGCTCGCTTCAAACCTTATGGATTCTTGGACCCCTGAACGAGAAAATTTCATGATGGATTGGCAAGACGACGAACCTTTGCTACAGACTGGCCGTGGGGAGAAGAGATCAATCGACGACGTAGACGATGGTGCAAGTACATCTGAACAGGTTAGCGATAATACCTTTTTTACCGTGACCGATGTGAAGCAAGTGAGAGTGAAGAAGTTCAGCACGACAGGTGTCGATTATACTATGCAGTTTACGGACATGTTCGCACATTTGGAACTTTCTGAATTTCATAATCGCCTCCACGAGATATTTCAAAACGTGTTAGATACGGTCACCCGAGATATCCCTGAGCACGATCAAGTTCGTTTTGTGTTACGTTCACCCCAGCTTGAATACGGCCTATATCGCTGCCGTTTATGCCTCGTCAACGCCTCACCACTGAACGCGTGCTAGCTGAAATTGAGCGTGTGATTCAATCTAATCGTGAATTCCGATTGAATGATTCCGTACATGTGAATTTGATTCATGTGGAAATGCCCCATGGCGGTAGAGGTACGAAGCGAAGTGAAATCAACCTGGAGAAGCATTTGACTAAAAAAGGATCTATTATTTGCATTCAAAACAAAGATGAACTTTGTTTAGCAGGAGCCCTCGTTGTCGCAAAAGCTAAAATTGAAAATGATAGTCGGGATCGTCAAATACGAGACCATCGTTGTTCATTGCAAACACGTTTAGCTCAAGAATTACACAGGAATGCTGGCGTCCCCCTTGGACCCTGTGGACTGGACAAAGTCAAACAGTTTCAAACCTATCTTTCCGAGTAGCAAATCAACATCGTTTCCAAAGAACATCAGAGCGCCCTCATTTTTTCCGGTCCAGATCAAGAGAAAAGAATTTACCTCTATCTCCACGATAACCATTACGACGTTATCACTAGCATGCCCGGCTTTTTCGCTCGGGCTATGTATTGCCATACCTGTAAGAAAGCCCACGATCATCAGAGAGAACATTTGTGTCCCAACGCGTGTCAATGCTGTCGTTTTCTGAACTGTCCCATTGTATCCTGGATGCATTGTGACCGCTGCAATCGGTATTTTAAAAGTCAAGAGTGTTTTGATCGACATAAACAAACGGTGGGAAAATCGAAATCCATCTGTTCCGATCTCGTCAAATGTTCTGAATGTCATACCCTCGTGAAGCGAAGTAAAAAGAAACCTGACAAGCACCATTGTGGCATGACGAAATGCAAGATATGTAAAGAGTATACTCGATCCGACAACCTGCATCAATGTTACATGCAACCTGTGAAGAAACGAGACACAGCCGAAGCGATCAACGAAGCCGATGATGATGAAGACGTAGCGGAAGGAGGGTACAACCAACTCCTGTTCTTCGATTTCGAATGTCGTCAAGAAAATGGTAACCACGAACCCAACTTATGCGTGGTCCAGAACGAAGCCGGTGACGAATGGTCGTTTCAAGGGGATAACACGCGAAACGAATTTTGCGAATGGTTGTTTACCGAGGAACACAAGGGATGTGTCGTGATAGCGCACAACTTCCAAGGTTACGATAGTTATTTCATTCTCCAGTATCTACGCGAGAACGGTGTTCACTACGACGTGATCATGCGCGGTGCAAAGGTCCTTACGCTGGCGGTGCCTATGTTCAACGTCAAATTCATCGACTCTTTGAGTTTCATACCGATGAGATTGGCAAACTTCCCCAAAACCTTTGGTTTGGACGAACTCGCAAAAGGCTATTTCCCTCACCTTTTCAACAAAAAAGAGAATGAAAATTAGGTTGGACCTATCCCACCTAGCCCATTTTACCTTCCTGATGGAATGAGTCCCGAGGAGAAAGAAAAGTTTCTAGAATGGCACAATAATTTGAGACAGAACAATTACGTGTTCGACTTCCAGCAAGAAATCCTGAGTTATTGCCGTTCCGATGTGGATATTCTCCGTCGCTGTTGCATGGAATTTCGCGAACTGTTCCGTGATGTTACTGATATTGACCCGTTCGAGAAATGCCTTACCATTGCATCGGCATGTAATCTGGTCTATCGAACGAATTTCCTTGAAGAAGATACCATTGCCATCATTCCTCCTCACGGTTACCAGCCGAAAATCAAACAATCCAACATTGCCCTGAAATGGTTATCCTACACTGCTGAAAAAAATGATATCTACATTCAACATAAACGGAATGGTGGAGAGAAGAGTGTTGGTACATATTTCCTGGATGGATTTCACGAAGAGACCAATACAGCTTATGAATTCCAGGGCTGTTTCTGGCACGGTAAGTTGACAACACAACTCTCCCTCAAACAGAATGGTATTTAAAAATTTTTTTAATTTTTATAGGTTGTATGAAATGTTACGCAAGGGATACAGTCAATGGTGTCAGCAATAAAACCATGCACGAACTCCACCAAGCCACCGTGGAAAAGACCCTATACCTTAAACAACGTGGTTTCAATGTGATCGAAATGTGGGAATGTGAGATGAAGCGAGAATTGGCACGTGATGAAGATATGAAACAGTACTTTGACAACTACGATATGGTGGATCCTTTGGAGCCTCGTGATTCTTTCTATGGCGGGCGAACTAACGCTACGAAACTCTTCCACGAATGCAAAGAGGGTGAGAAGATAAGGTAAGACGATTTTTGTAACAAGATGATACTAGGTTTAGGGACGTCAAATCTAATGATGACGTCATTTCTTTTTACAGATATGTGGATTTTACGAGCCTCTATCCTTGGTGCAACAAAATGACTCGGGCAGTCGTCGGCCATCCACGTATCATCACCGAAAACTTTGACGATATCTCCACCTATTTTGGCCTGATCAAATGCACAGTGCTTCCTCCTCGTGGTCTTTTCCATCCTGTCCTACCATACCGTACCCAGGGTAAGCTGATGTTCCCCCTCTGCAAATCCTGCGCAGATACGTGTAACCAGACCCCCTGTACCCATTCCGATAACGAAAGAGCTATCCAAGGAACGTGGTGTAGCGTAGAGTTGGAAAAAGCGTTGGAGAAGGGGTATCGAATCCTACAACTCCACGAAGTATGGCATTTTCCTCGTTCGTCAAACAAACTATTCAGCGAGTATGTCAACACCTTCCTCAAAATCAAGCAGGAGGCGAGTGGGTACCCGAAGGACCGTGTTACCGAAGAACAAAAACAACGTTATGTGGATGAGTATTTAGAAGTGGAAGAAATACAGTTGGATCGTGAGAAGATTGAACACAACCCTGGCATGCGCGCCCTGTCAAAATTGATGCTCAACAGTTTTTGGGGTACGTACGCTCTAAACACCCTACTACAACAATTTATCTACGCGAGTTTGCGCAACGACCTACACAGATACTTAGTTTGTTTTGGTTTTTTCATATCTTTTCTAGGTAAATTTGCTCAGCGTACCAACATGGTCAAAACGGAGCAGATTCGAGACCCGCAGGTGTATTTTGATTACCTGTCCTCGGACGAAATCAACGTGCTCGACGCCAACCTGGTGAGTGACGATATGATCGAGATTCGATATGAGTACACCGAGAATTTCATCGAGCCCAACGCCAAAACCAACGTGGTCATCGCCGCTTTCACCACCGCCTATGCGCGCCTCAAACTCTACGGGGTATTGGATCAGTTGCAGGAAAGAGTCCTGTACTACGATACAGATTCGGTGATCTTCGTCAGCAAACCCGGCGATCCAGAACCTCCGACAGGTCCTTATCTCGGTGAGTTAACTGACGAGCTAAAAGGGGAGCACATCACCACGTTCATCTCGGGTGGTCCGAAGAATTATTGTTATCGCACTAACACAAACAAGATCGAAACGAAGATACGGGGGATCACGTTGAATTGCACCGCGAGGCAAAACGTGAACTTTGACGTTATACGTGCATTGGTGTATCTACATGCAAAATGTAATGTCGAAGGGCAAGTATCCGTTGATATCCCGTTCAAGATAACGAGAAATACGAAGACAAAAAACATTGTGACCAAACGCATGAAAAAGGATTATCGTATTGTTTATAACAAACGAGTCATTATTGATGAATACAAAACATTACCTTATGGATTTTAAATACAGTTAAAAGAACAATTATACCTATTGAAAAATACAAAGAACAATTATATATTTGTTGAACAGTTATATATTTGTTGAATAGTTATATATGTTTAAAATAAATCGTTTGAAATGTTCGTTAATTTTCAATCTTTAATTTGTGGTAATGATCCAGATTTACCCCAGTCTGTTTTTCCAACAGTTTTATCTGCTTTGAATTCTGCATGTTAAGGTCCCCCATCATCATTTCTTTGGCGTTCATATGATAAACAAAGGTTTTCCCATCCTGGGGGGCTGGGGGTACCGTTAAACCATTCAATGTTTCTAATACGATTTGCGTTAACATAATTGAGTGTAACGTTGAGTTACTGATAAGTGTTGCTGGTACCATATTTGCTTGTATCAAAAGTCTCATCAAATCCAAGGTTTCCAGGTTTCCCTCTTGCGTTATGGTTTTGTCCGAAAGCCATTGGGTTACGATGTTTCTCCAAGACATGTTGCTTCTATCAAATGTTTGTCTGATCTGATCAAAAATCAGAAAAGGTGCAGTGTTTTATAGGGTTTTGTTACATTTGTACGCATGCGCTTTCACGTTTATAGAATAACTTTCATCACAATCTGATCAAAATCGAAGGTGATACAGTGTTTTTGATTGTTACACTTCCTATTCAGTTACAATAACTTGAAAATTTCTTGTTTAAGCACCCGTCTTTGATCTGCACAAAAGATAGATCTCCAATCATCACACGTATACTTGAGCATTTCAAAACCGTTCACACTAGGTTTAATATCGTTCAAATTTTCGGTAAAAGCCTTCATGACATTTGCTTCTGAAACCTTTTCCAAAGCACGGTCATAGTATAAACATAACTGTTCATCCCTTTCCATCATGAGGCAGTCGTGCTGTGTTTGGGAAGGATGATCAATGAGACAACCGTTACAGTTTTCAGTCACAAGACGAGATATGTTCGATGCTATTTTTTCAGCGTAACTTTTCAACAGTTTCTTTTCGATACGTTTCTGACGATGATGAAGAACTAATTCTTTATCGTCAATATCGAGAGGTTTAGACATGACTAGCTCTTTACTCCACGAGTTTCAAAGAATGTTTGACAGTTTTCTCACAAGTTGAAGATGTTTTATACGATTTGATTATAGGCCTGGAAAGGCCCGAAATGGCACTTTTTGGCCCTATTGGGCCCCATGGCCCGATGACCCACAGTAATAATATATTCTCGTATTATCCATGTTCCTTTGATGTTTATAAAATTTATGAACAGCGGCTAGTACTGTCATAATGAAATACAGGGCATAGTGTGAACATTGTTCATAGTCATGGGTAATTCTACCAGCAAAAATCCAAAGATCAACAAAAATCATAACAAACAGAAAATGTTTAGAATAGGTATAAGTGTTGGTCGTAATGATATCAATTTGGAGGGGCATTTACAGATGGGCTATAGCAGTAAAACTATCAAAAACTACAAACCTGTTGAAAATGAACATTTGACAAATGTCGAACACACTAACAGTATTCAAAATGACAAACCCGCCATTACCGCCGAAGAATAAAAGAGTTTATCATTGAAGATGTTCTTTCATTTTATATGTGATAGTTGACCATGGATGATTACCTGTCTAGCGTTTATTACGATCCAAAACGGGCCGGAGGATTTGGTGGAGTAAATCGTTTGTATGATGACGTCAAAAAGGAGGGAAAATTTAAAGTGAGTCGCGCGAAAATTAAAGAATGGTTGATGTCACAAGACACGTACACTTTACATAAACCGGTGCATCGCAATTTCAAAAGAAACCGTGTGATGGTCGGTGGTATCGATCAGCAATGGCAAATGGATTTAGCGGACATGCAATCCATGCAGAAATTGAATGACGGGTATCGCTATCTGCTCGTATGCGTTGATGTGTTTTCAAAGTATGCCTGGGTAATTCCTTTGAAAAATAAAACAGGTTTGTCTCTGGTGGAAGCTTTCAAAGTCATTTTGTCTTCTGGACGCAAGCCTGAAAAGATCATGACTGATCAAGGAACTGAGTTTTTCAACAGACATTTTCAAGCACTTGATGAAGGAGCAGGATATAGAATTGTACAACACGTATAATGAAACAAAAGCCTCGATCGTAGAACGGTTGATTCGTACGCTGAAGACAAAGATGTGGCGATACTTCACAGCCAAGAAAACCATGCGATACATTGACATGCTGCCTGATTTAGTGTACTCTTACAATCATAGTGTTCATAGTAGTATTAAAACAAAGCCAACAGATGTTACTGTCGAAAACGAAAAGAAAGTATGGCACACTTTGTACGATGAACATAATGATGTGAAAAATGTAACGTATAAGTTTAAGATCGGTGATCAAGTGAGAATTAGTAAAATCAAACGGAAATTTGAAAAGGTTATTTACCAAATTTCTCAAAAGAAATATTCACTGTAAGCAAACAAGTGCCACGCGATCCTCCTGTGTATAAACTCAAAGATTATGATGATGAAGAACTGAAAGGGACATTTTACGATAAAGAATTGCAAAAAGTCATTAAACAGGACGATGTCTACGAAGTTGAAAAAATTTTGAAGAAACGTGGAAGAGGTGACAATGTACAATATCTTGTAAAATGGTTAGGGTACCCAACCAAGTTTAATTCATGGGTACCTGCTTCTGAAATAAATAAGATTTAAACCAACATCTGTGTCGCGTGTCTTTTATTCGTACTCTAGTACTGACCATGAGTGGAACACATTTTTATCTCACGCTTCCTAGCAATGCATCGCTCTTTACTTTTCCCGATAACAAAACAGGAAATTATCGTGTAAAATTACCACAAGCCATTAATTTGCACGGTGATTGGGAAGTGGGTTTGTACTCCATTTCATACCCTATCACGTGGTATACTTTAGCAAAGGGTATTACCGACACTCGCCTTTACTATGGTGATACAAACCCTATTTCATCCATAGATATAGATTACGGTTACTACCCGACAGTGCAAGATTTTATCAAGGCCATCAATCAAGAGCTGACGAAAAAAAAGGTTAACGATAACATTAACTTATCGTTTAATGGTGTAACTGGAAAAATCTTAGTGACTTTAAAAAACAAACATGTGCTTGCCTTTAGGAAAGGAGTAGCAATTATGTTGGGGTTTGGAGAAAACAACACAAATCTTAAAACAACGACCGAAAGTCCTTACGTGGCAGAATTGCCTAGTGTCGCAGCAATTTACGTTTATTGTAATATAGTACAGCCACAAGTCGTTGGAGATACGAACGCCCCTTTACTCCGAATTGTTCCCGTTGAGGGAAAGTCGGGTGACATCATTACTAAAACGTTCACAAACATACAGTATGTGCCTGTCCAAACAAAATCATTCGAAGATGTGGAAATCCTTTTAAGAAACGATACAGGCGCTGCAGTGCCATTTGAACGTGGAAAGGTGACAGCGACAGTGTACTTCAAACAGCAGAGTTATTTTACGTGAAAATGAATAATCCATACGTATCCTATTACCTTGAACAACAACAAGGTCGTGGAATGCCTGTTTTCAGAGGCAGTCCGTGGCAAATGGGTTATGGTCAGATGGGATATGGACTTGGTGGGCTGTTTCGTAATGTTGCGAGAGCAATGATGCAGATGGTAAAAAGTGGAGCAAAAACTCTTGGAAAACTTGCTTTGAATGCTGGAGCTAATGTGTTAGGAGATATTGCTTCTGGACGAAATCTGAAAGAATCAGTGAAAAGCCGAGGAAAAGAAGCTGCTAACGTTGCAAAGAATAAAGCCGTTAATCGACTTCAAACTTATGCTCAAACAGGAAGCGGAAAACGTAAAAGGCAAAAGGCTGTCAGAGGCAGCCAGACCAATAAAACAGTTAAAAAGAGAAAAGCATCGACGTCTGCTACCAGACGCGATCAAACCAAGAAGCGGAGAACAGCTCTTGACATATTCGGATAAACATGAATTTCGTACATTCCAAATCGCAAGAATGCACAAAAAGTGAACTTGATCTCTTTTCTGTGCCTCCAACACAGATCAGTTTAGAAAAAGGACATTGGATCGATCATCAACCTGTTTCCAGTGTATCAGATGGTGGTCCAGTCACGTTTCTGTCTCCAGGCACAGAAGATTATGTTGATTTATCTAAAACGATTCTTGTGGTGAGAGCAAAAGTGACAAAAGCTGATGGTACAAATCTTGGCGCAGACGAAAAGGTTGGAATAGTGAACAATTTCCTATACAGTCTGTTCAAACAAGTCGACGTCTTTCTGAAAGAAAAGCAAGTTACGCAGGCTACTGGAACCTACGCATACCGAGCATATCTGGAAACCCTCCTAAACTATGGTCCGGCGACAAAGAAATCTCAACTCACGGCAGCCATGTATTACAAAGATACCGCAGGAAAAATGGACGTTTCTGATCCTACCCTAGCAGGTGGCAACGCCAACGCAGGTCTTAATTCGAGATATGCGTTTAACAAACTAGGTGGAATTGTCGAAATGGCTGGCCCTATATTCAGCGATGTATTTATGACCGATCGTCTCCTATTGAGCTTTGTCGACCTGAAAATTATTCTGAATCGAAGTAGCGATGCGTTTTGTCTGATGTCCGCAGAGGCCAATCCCGATTACAAAGTGAAACTGGTCGATGCTTATCTCAAGATACGCAAAGTGAAAGTGAGTCCGAGCATTTCCATGGCTCATGAAATTGCATTGAAAAAAGGACCAGCGATCTACCCTATTCGTCGCGTTGAGTGCAAGAGTTTCATTGTTCCAACAGGAAATCCTTCCTTGAGAAAAGATAACCTCTTTAATGGCCTTGTACCGAAATCGTTTGTCTTTGGTTTTGTCGATAGCACGGCGTTTAATGGGGTATACACCAAGAATCCGTACAACTTTAAGCATTTCACCGTGACGTCTATTGGAATAACCGTAAATGGAGAAGATATGCCGTTTAAGCCGATACAGCTTTCCTATGGTGTAAGCCCTAGATTTGTTGAAGCATTTAGCACATTGTTTTCAGGCACAGGAAAAATGTATCTCAACGCCGGCAACGATATATCGCGAGAGGAATTCTCAAAAGGGTACGCCATCTATGCTTTCGATCTGACCGCCGATATGTGCGGGGCATCACCCCATTTTAATGCCGTTCAAAGGGGAAATTTGGCAGTTGACATCAAGTTCTCTACCGCACCTACAGCAGCTGTGAGTCTCGTCTGTTACGGAGAATTTGAAAATCTGATTCAGATCGACTCTGAGAGGAACGTCATTTACGATTACTCTGGCTAAATATGAACACTGCTCAGATAATACATGCATTACAACAAGATCCTATAACAAGCAAGAAGTTTTGCGGTGTGTTTCCTTCTGACAAATTACCTCAAATGATTGACAAATATCCGTGCGGATTTGTCGCAAACACAGATCCGAGCAGCGAACCTGGAACGCATTGGGTGGCCTTTTACTTTTCATCGGAACAGAAAGGAGAATTTTTTGACAGTTACGGACAATCACCACATTACTATAAGAATTCGTTTGGAGATTTTTTAAAGTCTCACAAATGGGAATTTAACACTCGTAAACTGCAAAGTGATTGGTCAGATGTGTGTGGACTGTATTGCATATTTTACCTTAGTCATAGAGCACGAGGCCACAGCATGAATAAAATCGTGCAGTTATTTACTAACGATACTATGTTAAATGATGCGAAAGTGTCTCAGTTTGTTAAAAGTCATTTTAGAGTATTGTTAACAAAGTACTCAAATGTTAATCAATGTTGTAAAAAACTGATTGAAAAATAAAAAATGTTGTAAATTCAATATCGTGTACGTTTTGATTTGCGCACAAAGGTAACAGTTTCACATGCGAACCGTTCGTCTGCATAAGTGAGCAACATATGTGGATTTCACACTATCACCCCCAGTGAGAAAAAAATAACAATTAGAGAGTTTAAAAACAATTTATTAAATAACTCTCAAGTTACATGATTAATAATCAATCCAACTTTTCTGAGCTTGTGGTCCTGGAATGGATGTTTCCTTAGAAGAGTCTGGAAATAACTTGATGTTGGGGTTGTACGTTGTGGAGTGCGGTAGGAAACATCTTCTCCACCTGACGAATTGTCCACTTGTTTCCATCTTTGTTCATTTCTCACAAGATCTTTAGGCATATTAATCTTAGATAAAACACGAAAAAATTCCTTTGAACCCGTAGGATTGAAATGTTTTCTTGCCCTCATAGCATCCGAAACCAAATCAGAAATGTTTGATTGTGGGATGGTTTCACCCTCGAGCTTGACTTGTCCCGTTTCATCCCAGGAAATAACGTCAGGTCTTGTTTTCAATCGATTCAAAAGTAATGTAGCTCTTTCACGCATTGTTTTAGGTATATGTCCGACAATGGTTGCATCCGGTAACTGTGCCACGGTTGCATCAGGTAACTGTGCCTTCTCTTTACTTTCAGCGCCGGGTGCTATCCGAACGGTTGGTATTTGACTGTCCTTTTGGCGCCTTAAGTCCATATAACGTTCCAAGTTCGCATAGTACAATTTTTGCTTTTCATCATCATCCATATCCGTGCGTTGAAGAATATTTGACATGTCCGTAACTTTATGCATCATGTTGGCCATAATCGGGGAGGTCTCCAGTCTTTGTCTTTGCTCGTATCTCTGAAGTGTGTCCTCAGGGACCAAAACCATACGTTTTGCATGTTTCATTTTGTAAACAAACTTCCAAGTACACCAAGAACCGGTGGTAAAAGAGCTGACAGTAAATTTCCACCTTTCTGATTAAGGTACAACTTTTTCCGTTTTCTTGACACTTTCTTATTTGCCAACGCGCGGAGATGTGTCTTGTAGCGCACCAAACGTCGCTTCTGACATGGTGTTACTGGAATAACACCTTTAAGTAAATTCAGTGAACACTCACAAATAGCCGTGATAACGTTCGCAGGAACGTTATCGATAAGCAACTTTCGCAATTTAGGTTTAGATTTCACTATAACCTGAAGATACGGAAGACTTCCTTTCATACGCTTCGACATCTTGCAAATGACGGATTTAAACGACACACGCAATTTAAGTACGCTTCACGTAGACAATTTGTCTCTCCCCAGGTAAAATGTTGGTTCTAAGACGCATGTTCTCCGGTGTCAGTTGATGACAATCAATCATTAGGTATCCATAGGGCTTACTTGTAGCATCACGATACGACTCCAAAAGGTAATTGCCATGTTTAGGAAACATTTGTTTCGCAAGTGTTGTAATCCCAAGCGAGTCGCGTAGATTTCGGAATACCACCATATGGTGAGAATTCAAACTGATGGTTCGTGATAGTTTACCTGGTGGAAATAAACTCTGCGTAAGGTACAACACGGATATGCCACGATGATGAGAACCACACGTAAATAGATCCGATGCACGTTGATCGTTGGAACAGTGAGCCATTAAATCATCTAGCACGACTAAAGAGTTATCATGTCCATCTGTTAAGTCATATAGATCGTTTGGAAAACCTTCCATCAGTTCAACGTTCGGCATAGGCACTTCGTCAAGTTCCTTTTGATACTCTCCATAACAGTATATTACTTTGGTCGGAACAGGATAAAACAGTTCTTCTAAATGACGCAACATGAAGCGAGCCAAATACGATTTCCCGCTTTGACTTTGCCCACAAATATAGAAATTTGCAGGTGTTTTAAACCGTACATCCATCGTGCAAAACACTAAATGAGTTTTATCTCACATGTTCGTATATTTTATAACGAAAAAATACGTTTAGCAAAAGAAATCATTCTACGGAAAAAACTTTCTTCTTCGATCTTAAACTTTGTGAAATCGAAGCTTTTAAGAGGTGTAGCAACCAACTGTACAGCTCTACGCGTAACGTGCTCGGAGCAAGAGTCATTCATCACATAAACTAAGGTCAAGTAAGCTATGGCACGACCAAAATTGATAACGTTCGTTTCGTGAAAAAACATAGTTAGATCGCAGGGATGAACACGCGTTGCCATTTGTTCATACAATGTTTTGTGATGTTCAAGCAAATAATTGATATGATGTGATAACGTCCTCATATCAATGTCGACGTCATTTTTCTGAAGAAGCTCATCCAAAATCACTTCCATTCTGCACGCAAACACAGACAAAATGAATACAAAAAAGTCAAAATGCGTTTATTTAAAGTACAAACAATGTTTAAAAATAGATATAAATCTAAACAGGTTTAAATAATATTCATAATTAATGTTCATAATTAATTAATGTTCTCAAAACCACGTGTTAAATCGTCAACGCAGTTCTCAATATAGTTCTCCTCGCCGATCTTTTGCTGGCACTGTCCAGGCAAAGTAAAGTTCACAGGTTGCAGCGATCCATAGCGTTCTTCAGGAACCCATTCAAAAAACCTGCACGAACTCTCCTTGTCGTTAGGACAACAAAAGAACATACGGTCCTTGTTAACACCTTCCTTTTTCACCTTTCGGGACACACACAGAAATCCATGATAACAGGCCGGTCTCATCACTGGTGCCACATCACCCCATACCCAAAAGGAACATGGATTCTTCTTGTCAGAGCACACAAAATACGGTCTTCCGTAACTCTCTTTCATCAGATCTTTAACCACACGCATCGTTGCAAGCTTATGATGTCCATTACATCGCGGATGCGGCTGTCCCGTAGATCTCCAGGCAACTATGGCTTTTTCAAACAGATAACCTGTGTCCTCAGGGCAAAAGAAATCACAGCTCGGTTTTTGACCACAGAACCAAAATGAACCATTTTTCGTTGTCGAACAAGAAGCAGGTTCTCCATGTAAACACTCCATCATTTAATCTTATTAAGTTCTCCTCGTGAAAACTATAAGCATTGTGTTCTTTATTCCGAAGAAAAAGAATTTATGGGGAATTTGATGATATCGCGTACGTTCGCGTACGTTCGCGTACGTTCGCAAAAATGATGACGTCAGCCTGTGCGCACACCCCTGTGACGTCACTTCCGGGCCCATATGTATGGGTTAATCCAGCCTAGACCTAGGCCTTCTATTTCCTATTTGGGAGTTAAAAATTTGAAGCCGGGATGGCCGAGGGGACTGGGGAGAGACAACGGGCATGAACTCTGCTACGTCATGAAGCGAATTTAGTTCCCAGTCCCATAGGTCACAGCTCAGCCAACGGAAAAGCCTATGTCTAGGCTGGGGTTAATCTACTTATCTATATTTATAATAAAAATGCAAATGACCTTATGAGCGAAATGTCAGCACGCAAAACTCGTGGCGAGACGGTGATTCGGTCAGTGCAAGTTTGCACAACTTTAAATCCGATTTTCTGCTATTTATAAACAAAAGATTTTTACACGTAGATCTTATAAGATTTTAGCGAGATCTTATAAGATAATTAAAGAGAACTGAAAGTACTCAATTATCTGACTCACAAAAACTGTGGTAGATCACACTCACAGGTTTACTATAAGTCACGTTATAAATACTTACCAATTTTATCAGCAATATACCCTGTCTCCGAAATGTTTTAGTGCAAAGCTTTGTCGGAAATACAGAACTAGAATTTAATGGCTAACTGGCATGGCCCAAAATAAACATGTCGTGTTTTCCGCCAAAACATTAACGAATCCGTCTGCATTCCTTAGCCTTTGAAATTGACACCGTGAGATAACTGCAATATGATTGGTCCATTTGCCTACTTTTGAATTCTCTAGCCAAAAACGTTTAGGAATGCAGACGGATTCGTCAATGTTTTGAACAGAAATCAGACGTGTTTTTTTACGTAGGGCCATGCCGCGCATCATCGGTTTTGGTAATAGCTACATCCCAATACGGCTGTTCAGCCGGACACCGCGGATCTAAACTAAAGTATACCCTTGAATCGCCTGTAGGTTTGTGTCATTTTGGAAACTTATACTGTTAGATAGAGCGTTAAATCTGTACAACAAATGTGAATTAGAAAAAATCGTAAAGTAGCAATGGAGAAAAATCTATTTGAACTGAGATGAGTGCCAAACATTAAATGGCAATTATCGGGTCAGACCAGTCATATTTAAAGTATCCCTGAATCGTCTGTAGGTTTGTGCCATTCACGAAACAGTTAGATAGAGCGTTATTAAATTCTGTACAATATATGTGAATTAGAAAACATGGTATAGAATAGCAACGGAGAAAAGGCTATTTGAACTGCAATATCAAATTGCATTATTACGCCTATTTACTTGACATACGGTCAAACGCGGTCATATTTAAAGTAAACCCTGAATCGTCAGTAGGTTTGTGCCATTTGGGAATCTTGCACGGTTAGATAGAGCGTTAAATTCTGCACAACGTATGTGAATTAGAACAAATCGTATAGAATAGCAACGGAGAAAAATCTATTTGAACTGAGATGAGCGCAAATATAAAATTCAAACGAAATCATTTTAAAGTATCCCCGAATCGTCTGTTGGTTTGTGCCATTCACGAAACTCGTACAGTTAGATAGAACGTTAAATTATGTACAAGATACGTGAATTTGAATAGAACCATGAAAATCGTAGTATTTTAATCCAAAACTTTGTCGCTTCGGAGGACTTCGTGATATGGTAGACGAAATATTGTGTAAACACGATCGGATTAAAACTACTTGTTTCCATCGTTCAAACTGACAGCTCGTAAAAAATTCTGAGCTTTGATTGGCCCTGATGTAATTGTCGCGCATTGGTTATAGTTACACAACAGCACGCACCAACAACAAGAAACTATTTCTTAAAAGAAATAGCTGTTTCGTTCCGGTCAGTCGTTTATGAGGGGCTGTTTCAACAGCAATGACGAATTTTAGCTCAACTAATTATTTCCCCCATGTAGACTGGCGCGACAATTTTTACTACGCGCCTGCGTTTCATACGACAAATTTAATTTAGACGATTTTTGTTTTGCATATAAACAAACTAGAAATATGCTGAAGCGAGAAGATTATAATAAAACTACAAAAAAATAATTTAAGCTTCGTCTAATAAAACGAACACACATTTCAGACGTTGTACCGTCTGATCATGACGGTTACTCTATCCTCCGCAGTCCAGAGGGCAGGCTCTATTGATTATTTCAGGTTATTCACAGTCGCATAAATTCGACTGAATTTAAACGTGACGTGCTAGCGGTCTCCCGATTTTCGTGAGAACGCAATTATTTTGGCAGCGTAAATCTTCTGTTCAGTAGCAATACTCTTCTGACCGTCTACAGGAGGAAAATAAAACGTTACCAAAATAATTGCTCTCTCGGGAAAATTGCGAGACGCTAGTAGACGGCCGGCCAAGTTCCGAAAATGTTATCGTTGATGGCATTTTTTGTTACAAGCTGCCAACAATGCTAAATAGCCTCCAATAGTGTTTACCTTGAATGTGATGGTTGTTGGCACCTGTGATTCTGAGTTTTAATGCTCATATTTTTGAGTTTTCTACAGCCACTTTGCGCACATCGACTCCATTGCAAAATCGACATCGGCTCCTCCTTCGCTGTTGCCATGCAGCAGTTGCTAAATGCTGATTGGCTAACTTGAGAGTGCTAACCAATCAAGACGCGTAAAATGCTGTAACCTTGACTGCCCTTTGACAGTCTTAGCAACGGCAAAAGAACACAGAAATGAACATGGCGCTGAGTCACGAAGAGATATAGTAGCTTTTTGTCGCAGTAATACACAATGGAAAACACTAAAATAAGGTAAGTTAAGAAGATACATAACGTAAGAAGGACGCGACTAATGTTGTTTATTGTTTTTTGACAACACGACTGAATATTGAGCGCAATTATTATAACTTCGATAATGTTCGATTGTTTATGAGTCACGAGTAGAGGATTTGAAGCTTGACATGGCTTTTATAAGTCGCTAGACTTTCTTCCCGTAGCCTAGGTACTTTATCAAAGCCTGGCTGTTGTTCATGTGTAGTCGGTTCAAACTATATTGTTTAGAAAACAACAATAATTCGCAACGAAGTCGCCACAGCCTGTCATGTTGAACAGTCTCACGCTTTTATACACCTGAAAGGTTATTTATGATGGAATGCTCGCTCTAATACTATCATACAAAGGTAAATTAGTAGAGCAGATATAAAGTTATTTATGTTGAAAATGCTGTGTAAGTGTCGTTTGAAGATTGCTCTTCCGAGGCTTGTCTTGTTCCATATAAAACGGCATAATGTTTTAATATGTCCAGTTTATATCCAGCTTTTTAGCAGTACGGGCGTATGTTCTTTCTGCACGACCTGTTGCTCCGATGTAGACCAAATTCACAAGGAACAAGGAACGACGGTGGCGCTGACAAATTGATTTTTTTCTGTTCGCTTCTTTTCAGTCTTGGTTTGGTAGTCTTTGTTTACACTCCAGTCTTTATTTAATATGGCTGACTTTGATGTTAGGTGAAGCTGGGCCAATATAATGATAGAGTTCTGAGAGGTTTTGAGTCAACATTTCTTGCCAACCATTTCTTGTTAGTTCTTGATAGAGATATTTAAGTTCTGTATTAACATGATGGTGCAACAAGTTGGCAGTTCAGTTAAGTTCCCAATTTTCCAGATCACAGTTCTTTGTTGGTCATACAGGAGGTTTTCTTTTTTCAGAGACCATCCACTGTGTGCGATGCTTGATGTATATAATAATGTTGTGTTTGGATTGAAATATATTGTCTGTTGAGGTTTGTAAGAAGTTTCCAGTTTTTTTAGACCACGTATTGAATGTAATGTACATATAATATGTAAACAAAACTATTCCACAGAAGTACCAACCTATAAATGACACTTAAACAGCGCTTTTAACATAAATAACTGTATATCTGCTGTGCCAGTTATTAGTTAATACCATAACATTAAATTACTTCTAGACATTCAATCAATAGTCATGCCTTGATAACTATCCCAGTCTACAGGATGAAAGCCCAGTGACAAAATTGCCATGAAAACGTTGAAATCTTTATTTACATATCATTTAAATGAGCATGCTGCTTACAATAAGTGCACATGCAAGTACAAGTAATGCATGGTCAGTATAAGCCATGGTATTGGATGATCAATTGTACATGAATTATCTAAAATTTATTTGACTTAATGTCATTTAACATTTGTCTTTCCAGTGCTACTTTGAGAACTCTGCTTCGTCCTTCATCCGTGGCACTACTCAGCTCGCTGGGTTCTTCAGCTTGGCAAAACAGACAAACATCATCAGATAACTCAGTGACAGTGTCTGCTTCGTCCTTTCTCCTTTTCAACACAGTTACTGGACTGCATAGTGTGAAAGAACAGTTCGAGAAACGAACCCCTGTTTGGGTCGTTTGGAAGAACTCTCTACATGACTAAGCTGAAAACTGTGTTCAGTAGAGAAGTAAAATAGCTTTTGTTTACTTATATGTAAATACCTATAAAACACGCAGTGAAAGCTGTGAATATAAATAAAATCAAATCACACAGAGTCATATGTCACGACGGGACACGAACGTAGTTACATTATACAACAACTAACACGTTAAAAGATTGTATTAAATAAGTAGAAGAAAGATTTTGCAAACTTTCCCGTGTGAATAGTCTTCTCTTTTAAAGTTAAACTTCGGATTTTTCTTTGTATTTCTTTTCGACAGAGCGACTGAACACATGTTTTAATGCGGCTCTTTGTTGTATCCAAGGGGCGTTTCTTTATGCACTTGACACGCGAGCGTTCATTGGTTGTTTGTTTATCGCTAGCCAATCACGGTTAAGTATCCGCTGCATAGCAACCTCAAGAGAAAGCCTAGCGTGAATGTTTGACAATATTCGAAGCGCTTGCGATGGCTACCGAAAAACGTTAAATTTAACCTTCAAAGCCGAAACCCAAGGTGCCAACAACCCTAGCGTGTTTGATAAATGTCTATACAATGTATCTATGTTTGTTGTTTGCTTGTAACAAAGAATGCCATCAAATATTTTTTAGAGCGCTTTTCGCGATTGTGGCCGGCCATCTATAGCACGTCGCATTTAAATTTCATGCAGCTGATTTATTTATGACACCGCGGTATTTATTGAATAATCGCCAATAGCAAATCCATAAATTTCCAAGGCCAAAAGGATCAATATAAATTAGGTCAATAACGGACTATCATCATTTTCGTCGTCATAGGTCATAGTTTAATTCTCGAATCAGAATAACCATTTAGATGGGCCACAAATGAATGATAACGAACTTCTAGCCTCAAACTATTGACATTGTTCATAAAATAGCTATATTTTAAAATTATTAGACACGCGTGAAACAGTGCGACTGACCTTTTGGAACGCGCAGTTGCCATACATAACGAATGCATTCTCGAGTTCAACGAGGGGAAATTTCCTACTTTCTACAGCACAAGATTGATGATTCGCTTCGCACGGGATTGTTTACGTCTTCAAATTACTCTAGATCAGCAATATTTTCACTTCGTTTTGGCGTTTAACCACGCCTCCAACTAAATCTTTTATGCCTGCACTACGATTGGACGATTTTCATCTGTGATGACAGTTTCTTTTGTGATGTCAATGGAAAGCTAATACAGTAACAGTTTCGTTCCTGCGGGGAACGAAACAAAAAGGGATGTCAGGTAAAACACTTGTATTATTAAGTCACAATTCAAATAAACAACAATAATCAATATTCCGATTCTCTGTCATCTGGAGTCCGTCTGCGCCGTTCGTTCGTGACGAGTTCTGAGAACTCAATCTTTTATCTTGTCGTCATTATTCGATTTGTTAGTTTTTGCATCAAACAATGAAAGTCGCCAAAGAAGACACGCGGAAGTTCATCTTGAAACCAGCTTGAAACTATACTGTCATTCGCTTTTAATACACGCACGCCAATCATTTATAAAGTCCCAAGTAGTGACGTCACTGTACGGAGTGTCGCCGTTTTTCAGTGCGCATGCGCGACGTCTGCGAAGCTCGCAGCCAGTAAACCTCAGCCAGGTCAACAAGGAGTGTAATGGCGAAATACGGAGTTGCTTCACTAAAATCGGTATATCTCACAAACTAGTCGCTCAACAACCAGTAGTGATCCAGAAAAGGCCCTAGGTAAGTAACAATATTTTTGCTGTTTAATAGAAGGTATGAAAGATATCTGATAGTGAAAATTTACGGAATTAAAACCGCCACAGTATTGAGCCACTAAAGCATTCTTGTCGACTTTTAACTTGCCTTTACGGCTTGAAAAAAAGAGTAGAAACTCTTTGAAAACATTTCAAACATTGAGTACAAAGATGAAATCACACATATGTGTTGTTATTTATTGAATTGGACAGTATAGCTCTGAACAACGAAGCAATTCTGTTAGGTGAATTTGGGCAATTACACACTCTGACACTGAAGTTTGCTGACCAGTATTCCATAAATCTAACCACCAAGTGCCCACAATCTCCCCGCTTTTCAAAACTAAAGTTAATAGTTCTCCATGCTAGAAATACATGAACGCAAAACCCTTCGCCCGATTTATATGCATTTTTTAACCCCACCCACCTCCCCTAATTTCTGTTTTTTCTTATATTAATGACACATGCACAGATCAGAAAACATCCCAGAAAATTAATCAACAACGAAAAAAGTAAGAAACCGCGGACGAGAAAAACAATCCGAAAAGACTAGACTGAATTGGCAGTGTTTGTGGTCACAAAAGCAGAAGAAAGTTTAACGGTAGGAGATTCGTATTTACCAGTTTAGCTGAGTTAAAACGGAAGAAATCTTGAAAATGAAAATGATGGGAAATCGGCAGAAGAATATGAAAACAAGCCTAGTGATCAATTTGGCGATCCCTCTTTTTCTTGGTGTGCATCTGGGTTGGAGGTTGGTCCAGCGCGTCGCAGCATTAGTTTTGTTGTTGTTGTTGTTGTGTTGTTGTTGTTGTTGTTGTTGTTGTTGTTGTTGTTGTTGTTGTTATCTTCTTTCTTTGTAGTTTCTTTTTGTTGATTGTTTTTAGGGGGCGCCTCGCATGGGTCTTCGTGTCCCGTTTGCGCCTTCTCCCTATTGAGTACACTATTTTCCTCATTTTCTTTTAGCAGTTTCTTTATCTTATAACTTAGTCTTATTATTGTAGTATTTGCTTTTGCTAATACCCAATAAAGTTGTTAAAAAACCCCTATCTGAGAAATTACCTGTGGTTAGTGGTGTTCCGCAAGGAAGTATTCTCGGCCCGCTACTGTTTAGTGTTTACGCGTAAATGATCTGCCGTCCATCAGTAAAAGCTGAATCCTATGTGGACAACACTAAACTTCTTCTGTCCTTCCGTATGTTATACAACATACAGATATATTAAAGTTATAGTTAAGCTTTCTAGCTGCTTCTGGCTATTCTATTACAGAGTGCCGCAATGCAAACAAATAGCTGAAAACAACCAAAACTGCGTAAAAGTAGCTTACACGTGTAATATCAATTAGCGTTCCTGCAGCTTTATCGATATATCAAAATTTGCAGCTGATCATATTTACCATTGTTCTGTAATTAGGTATACATGCTTCTGTCATACGTTTATTTACTAGCTTGTCAACAGTTTTCTTAAAAGCCTTTTCTATTATCCTGTCAGTATTACCTTCGACAGGTACAAGTTTGTTCATGTAAGCTAGTTGAATTTAGCATAATTTTAGGCCAAGAAGAAGCTTCGCAATGTTTACATAATTCAAACGACAACTTACGTAATGATTATTCGAAGTTGAATTGTTCCGTAAATATTCAATGAAATTGTAAAATATTATAAGTCTTATTCCTTATCACCATCAACTCTTTACCATATCAATGTAGTCGAGAAATGTATTAGTTTAATATAAGGAAAAACTTTTCAAACCCGTCAGTTCGGTACTTGAGATCGATTGACAACGTCTTCATCCAATGCTGCAAAGTATTATGGTCTGATGCTTCTGATTGGTCAATTCTTACACACCTACCAGGCGTAGTTTTCTACACCAGAAAATTGTAAAAGGAGCCTTGGAGTCGAGCAGTTGCGAAAAAGACAGATCGAAGAGTGGCCAGCCCAAAAAGCAGAGCAGAAAAGCAAGAAACAGAAAAAGAAGAAGAAGAAGAAGAAGAAGAAGAAGAAGAAGAAGAAGAAGAAGAAGAAGAAGAAGAAGAAGAAGAAGAAGAAGAAGAAGAAGAAGAAGAAGAAGAAGAAGAAGAAGAAAAAGAAGAAGAAGCAAACCGAGACATTGAACTGAACTGAACTTTAGTTTAAGTATTGAACTTTATCTTTATATCCTGTGTTGTACATTGTACCATACGACATAAAGATCATATTGCTACCTCGTCAGTCGTCGCTGCGTCGTTCTACCGAGCAAATACCCATATAAAAGGCTCAAAAAAAAGACTCGTGGCTATAAAATACCCACGTATAAAAGACTCCGACATTGCCAAGGGGGATAAATATGGGCGGCCGTTACCACCAAAAATACTAGGGTAGTGAAACAGAATAGCCTATTGCAAAACGACTCAACAAGAACACAAATGACTCATCTTAAATTCAAATTACTTAACGTTTCGTAGTGGAATGACTCATGCTAAACAGAAATTATTCAACACAATTAGAAATGACATAACAGCGCACGACCAAATGACTCAACTAGTTGTGAAATGACTCAACTAGTTGTGAAATAACTCAACTAGTTATCAAATTACTCAACTAGTTGTGAAATGACTCAACTAGTTATTAAATGACTTAACTAGTTATCAAATGACTCAACTAGTTGTGAAATGACTCAACTAGTTATTAAATGACTCAACTAGTTATCAAATGAATTAACTAGTTATCAAATGACTTAACTAGTTATCAAATGACTCAACTAGTTATCAAATGACTTAACTAGTTATCAAATGACTCAACTAGTTATCAAATGACTCAACTAGTTATCAAATGACTCAACTAGTTATCAAATGACTCAACTAGTTGTGAAATGACTCAACTAGTTGTAAAATGACTCAACTAGTTATCAAATGACTCAACTAGTTGTGAAATGACTCAACTAGTTATCAAATGACCCAACTAGTTGTGAAATGACTCGACTAGTTATCAAATTATTCAACTAGTTATGAAATGACTCGACTAATTGTAAAATGACTCCATTACTTGTCAAATGACTTGACCTGTTGCGGATCACAACAGCTTGCGCGGATCGGTTTAATGATTAACGGTGGAACGTATGGAGCTGTCACGTCAATCCATGTGTCATCAAACGACTCAACCAAAATTGAAACGACTCAACTAAAAGTGAAACGACTTAAGAAAGCAGCAGGGGCTTCAAAATCATCTGTAAACTGTCATGCAACTTCCGACCACACTGTTAATTTTAAGGAGTTGATACTACTCCAAAAAAGGAGTAAAAAAAAAAGGTACCAGTTGACTCTATTTTGGGAGTATATTTTACTCCATCATTTTAACTCCATTTTTAGAGTACTTTCTACCTCACTAATGGAGTAATATTTACCTTTGCAGGAGTAAAAAATACTCTAGTTTAAAACTTCACTCTCATTTTGGAGTAAAAAATAATCCAAAAGTGGAGTAAATTTTATTCCTATGGGGGTCAAAAGTACTCTGATTTAATTTTACTCTCATTTTGGAGTAAAAAATATACCAAAACTGGAGTAAATTTTATTCCTTATGGGGGTGAAAACTACTCTAATTTAGAATTTTACTCTCATTTTGGAGTCAAAAATATACCAAAGGTGGAGTAAATTTTATTCCTCATGGGGGTGAAAATTACTCTAATTTAGAATTTTACTCTCATTTTGGAGTCAAAAATATACCAAAAGGGGGGTTGGTTGCAATCAAACTTAAAACACGATCAAGTCGGTTTTCTTTGTTCTTTGCAGGTTTATATATGGCTAATAAACCTATCAAGAACAATAGAAGATTTTGAAAGCAGGCGGCGGCTTTTGAATTGTCTCGGGGGAAAATGGGGTTTATGTGCTGATTAGCTGATTTACATCTGCGGTCGGGACTATATATATAATCCCGGGGATTATATATATGATCCCCCTATGAATTGATAATTGCCCAATTGATAGGGTGCCTGCTACAACTATCTCGTATGTTAACGCCGGTAGCGCCCACATACGAGAAGGAGAGCAAGGGTTTGCTTTTCGCTCACGTAATTTACGAGAGGAAGGCAAACCAATGAAAATCATCAAAATCTGCTGGTTGAGTCAGCACTTTATTCCACTGAACGTTGAGCATAAAATGTGGGATTGATTCTGCATCAATACGCATGCCCAATGCTATAATGATATGTGGTACTAATTATTCATCTGACTAATTATTCAAACAAGCTTGTAGAAGTCTGTGTATGTGTTCAATGAACCATTACGTACTTCTTAAGTTTGTTTAATAAACTGCTTTGGAGTCTTATTATTTCATAAAATATCGTTAACATTCGACATAACAATGTCCTTCGACACTCGGTAAAGGCTATTTTTTTTAGAAAACCTTCTTCAATTGTGTTTTAAGTAGGTTAAAAACCTCGAACCTCGGCTTTAAGCCAGATTAATCCCTCGGGGCCTGCGGCCCCTCGGGTTATATCTGGCTTAAAGCCTCGGTTCGAGGTTTTTAACCTATACATAACGTGAGATGCAATGTATATTAAAGTAAAATTTTCAGGATGGTGAAGATAGTAACTTTGTTTCTGTTGAAGTTAAACTTACTTGTGGAGTAAAAATTTAGAAAAAAAATACACCCTCCTTTACATCCTTACAAAATACAAAATACATCCTTTTTTGAGTGAAAATTAAGGAGTAAATATACATTAATTACTCCGTTATGTTTATCCCTTTTCGAAAGTACATTTTACTCCTTTATGAGAGTTGTATTACTCCCAGAAATGCATTACTTACTCCGGTATGTTTACTCCTTTTTTGGAGTGAAAATAAAGGAGTAAATATACAATAATTACTCCGATATGTCTATTCCTTTTCAAGAGTACATTTTACTCCTTTATGAGAGTTGGATTGACTCCCAGAGTAGTAAGATTGGGGTTAAAGTTACTCCTGGAGTAATAATAAAGGAGTAAAAAGTACTCTAATATTTGTACTCCTTTGCTGGAGTATATTTTATCCCTGCAGTGGAGTAATATTTACTCTTCGTAGAGTAAAAGTTTTAATATGAACTGAATTGGAGTAGGTTTAACTCTGGTTTGGGAGTGAAATATACTCTATTTTTTTTACTCCTCAAAAGGGAGTTATTTCAATTCTTACGGTGGAGTTAAAATTACTCCCTAGAATTAACAGTGCACGAGGGATTTTCTAGGCAGAAAATTTTCACCAAACGAACGCGTCGTATTCTGCTCTATTTCTCTGTCTCTTCGATTCTGTTTCTTGAAGCCGTATACAGCTAAGGTAAGTAGATTGACTTTAACGCTTCTGTAGCTAAAATTTATGCTTGTATTTTAACAACTGTCATTGATACATTCATATACAAGATCTTACCGTCTCTGTTTGAAATAGAACTGTGCGCTGAGTATATATGACAATATAAAACATAATATGCGCTGCTCGAAGTTATATTAAAAAATTTTATATTGTTTTGTGTATTGCGCCAATGCAAGAAGCTTTCCTGTTTATTTTTCCTATGCTATAGTTGCAAAACGCGCCGAGTTTTGGTCGTTGTTTGCAATGTGTCAACTCCTACTTGACAAGTATGAGTGCAGTCAAGTCATCAAGTCAAGTCAAGGTTGTTTTTAATGCTCGTCGACAATAGCTCTTCTAAGGTCAATAGATAAAGCTTTTCCAATCTCATAGGACCTTCCGCGTTTGCTTTATAATTATTATCTCATACTTGGGCCGTTGTGGACTGTGCGCTGAGTATATATGACAATATAAACCATATTATGCGCTGCTCGCAGTTATATTTAACCATTTGATTCTTTGACCATTATCAAGATCATGTATATAATTCACCAACTCAGTATGTCATCGTGCGCAATTGGCTGTTATGTTTAACGGCTAATATGTGTATATAAATTGTCAAATCAGTAAAAACAATAAATGTTCTATCTTTCTAATTACATAAAAAACGTTTTGAGAATGACTATATAGTTATGGAAATGCATATCATTAATATATAATAATGGAAACTTTATTAATGAATTTTTTCTAAACAAACAATTGTAAATCTCGCTCATTGAGGTAATTTACAATTGGCTACTTGAATCACAACTATAAGCTACTTAAAAACTTAAAGGTTCAGTAAGTCAGGATTCGTCCATTCCTTATTTCTACAACAAAAAATATAATAGGTTGTTCTGATGGCAATAGATATCATTTTTCTGACACAATAATTTTGATGCTTCACATCAACTCCTACATCGTTTAACATTGCTATAAAGGAGGTACACTCTTTTGCGAAAACACCGAGTGAACTAATCGAGAGATTGACAAATTTAACAGTGCTAAAGTGTTCATTTTGTTGTCTAACTATTTCTGCATATTTGGCTTTTTTGCGCTCTACGTTGTTTTGAAGGTTGGATTCATATCCCACGATAAGTTCGACTATATATAGACATCCCTTTGAAGTAGATAGGAGTAAATCTGGACGATATGTGTCACCAGTGATTATTGAGGGGCTTTTGAATTCAGGAAGATCAACAAAAAGGTTGGTTAAATTGGCAGTTTGTAGGGTCTTGGCAAGAAAGTTCAGAACACAGTCGTGTCTCCACGTAAAACGTTCAAGGTATGATTGACATCCGGCAACCACGTGTAGGAGGGTTTCTGGGCGTAAGCAAAAGGAACAGTCAGAACTTGATGATATACCCCATCTGGAAAGGTTTTTGCGGGTAGGAAGAGAGTTATTGATATAACGCATAGTAAAATTATAGATGTTTTTTGATAGTTTAGATTGAGAAGCAGACCAGAATTTGTTTAGCTTTGCTAAGGAGAATTTCGTAACATTAGAGAAAAACGAGCCTTGACAGGTCAAGTGGTTTTGAAGTTTATCCTCTTGTTTATCCTCCTTTTTATAATAATAGTAATAGGCCTAATAATAATAATAATAATAATAATAATAATAATAATAATAATAATAATAATAATAATAATAATAATAATAATAATAATAATGATAATGATAATAATAATAATAATAATAATAATAATGTAATAATACGATTATATAAAGATTACTATAATAATTAAAATGATAATAACACTAATGATAACGATAACAATAATGTTAAAAATGATGGTTATGTTGATAACAATATATAGTAATAATACAAACAGATGACAATCTGTCCACAGGCCAAGAACAACAATCTACTTTTATATAATTCTCATTTGCGACAGATATGAATAACAACTATACAATGGAGCTACGTAACGCAGTAGAACAAATTATCATGATATGATTCTACAACAGTCGTCAAGGAAAGAGGATCATGAATTGTGTGTGACAAGACTAGAAATCCTATGCGAGAATGCATTAACTAATGATGATTTGATTGTTTGATACAAAATAATTTATGAAAACTTCTGGTAAATTGTTAGTGTAATGGTAACGAAACATGAACAAACTAGTCAAATAATCATTGATTTTGTAGATATTTAATATTTTCAGAATTTCGGAATTGTACATAGTTTTATCAAACAAATTGTGGTCAAGCTGTCAGCATGGCGTTTTGTTGTTCTTTGGTGTGATAAGTCAGCATCCTAAATTGCTATACATACATTAGTAGTCGTATTTTATTGGAGCGTGGTTTAACGTCATGTCAAGCCCAAGTTCATTCAAAGCCCATTACCACCCCCGGGTATTCACAAGCATCGGTGCGGGAAATTACAGATTTTGGAGTCCAGTCCAGTCCTCTGAGTCCAGTCCGGGTTTTGCAGTATGTCACTCAAACGAGTCTCGGACTCAATTTTATAACCAGACACAGTGCTAAAAAGCGGTGCCCTGTGGCGTTCAAAATATCGCGTTAAAAATGTCGCGTCAAAAATATACTATTGATTCCTAACGAACGAACTCACACACGGAATATAAAGCGTTTGAAAGTTAGCTGCGCCCGCAAGCCAACCTTCAGGGCACCGCAATTATCGTAATTCGTAAATCTTTAAACAAGAAAAAATATGAAAGACTGTGGATAAGAAATAAGAAACTGTGAAACATGCATGATCCAAGCTTATATAAATCTAATAAGCGCGAGTTATACGGAAATATCTAGTAATGCGTGTATTGCGGTTTTCTCGAAAGAATGTTTAAATCAAGTTTAGTTTGGTTGGTTCACTGTCTCATAAGAAAAGCAAATGCGCGAATGCACGTATCCTTTGTAGAAGAAGTATATGTCGGATAATAATCGTATAATCAAACGTAAAAACGTTGGATAAATAATGTTTTTTGTTATTTTCGTTGTTGTTATTGTTGCTATTTAAGAGAAAATAATTGATTTTATTCTGATTGGTATATTTTGTTTTTTACGCGGAGTGAAGATGTAATCCTGACAGGGAGATGAATTTCTTGTTGTGAGAGTATATGAGACGGTGAGACTACCATCACTGCTTTCCAACGCAAAAGATAATGTGATTAACATCACCTCCAGGCACAGTATAAAGGCGCGACAAAACTGAACTTGTTCGATATCCCCATATTATTATATTTGGATATATAGATTTAAGTATTAGATATTTCTCTTTTGCTTACTTAAGACTTACGTAAGCGCAGCACAGAATTGGCAAAATAGTCAGGAAATTAATAGTGCAAATTGCATTGGGCCACGAAAATGTCTCTAGTTCCCAATAGCCCGTTTCGTCGGATTTCGCGCGGTCGAAAAAAAGTCGAGAAAAATGTCGAGAAAACAGTTGAGAAAAATGTCGAAAAGAAATCGAGAAACAGTCGAGAAAATGTCGAGAAACGGAAGTTGTGAACATATCCGGATTCCGGAACAACCATTCCTATATTATCTAGTTTTATCAATTTATCTACAGTGAAAGTGGTACAAGCACTGATCTATATAAGAGACTGGATAGAGCATCTGTTGTCTGAAGTTGAAGTCGGAAGTGGTTGGAATTCGGCAACAGCCGCCATGTTGGATGGCCCCACTTTCGCTATATTTTACTGTTGCACAATTATAGTTTTCGTATATTAAGGCATTTTTCTCCTTTGGGTTCGCACAAACCTTTTTATCACGAGGAAGAAAGGACACGTGAAGCATTTGGAGAGAAAAATTGTAGTTGTTTAGCCCCAAAATGTGCGGAAAAACGGAATTTGCGAGTTCGATGGAGCGAACTCCCAGGCCGTTCTCATTCAGAATTTACTCAGAATATGGAAATACTGCTAAAGGACCAAATGAATTCGGGAAATTTGATCAACTGAACAAGCTACACTACGAACAACTGCTGTGGTATTATATTATCATAAGCCAAAAGACCAGAATCAAACAATTAAATTTAAATTAATTTAAGAATACTGTTATGTTTTTTACTACCTGATGTGCCCATTGTATAGATCAGTGGATGTGCCTAGTTGAACAATATATTTTCACTCACAGAAAACTCGGGGTAATGATTCAAATAAGTTATCCTGGCATTCAGAGGATTAATCAGAATGAATTTATTATTTTCTATGAGATAGGGTTATCTAATTTGGGCAATTGGGCCTACATTTGCCAACAACTAAATATCTTGAATAAATTTTACAATATAATTAGTTAAAACTACACCTTTGCCAAGATGCTTTTTTTTAGTCAGTTTGCAAAATTATGTTATCCGCCACATCGTTGTGAAGTTTAACATATATATTAGCTTGATTTGTTTTGACTTTTAATATAACGTCAAACACTGGCCATGTTGATCAGTACACACTGATAGTACACTATTGGTTCTGCCACAATTTTCATAACATACAGAAGCCAGAGAACAGATTAAATGTTTAAAATTTATCATTATATAGTACATTTATACAGAATCAAACTACACAAGACAAAATACACTCATGAATTGTAAAAATTTTCTTTAATCAAATCATTGTCGACAAAGTTTGAAAACTATAAATGACACAGTTCAATTATATTCTGTATTAAGTTGTCATGTTGCTTCACCTTTAAGTTCTTCCTTCATTGTTGTTTCATTTTAAACTACCTACAACATAACATACAAATATCACATTCAATTTTACAGATACTCACAAATAATTTTTCATCAAAATGACAGGGAGTAAAATAGCTCAGCTGTTAAGAAACAATGTTGATAACTTAACACGTTATACATGACTTGGACACTGAGCATGGAGTATCTTAAAACAAACTGGCTCGTTCTTGTTATAATGCATGCTACAGTTACTTCTATGGAGGACACCAAAGATAAATATTACAAACTTTAGAGTATTAACATGCTCCTATGTTGCCAAAGAAATATGCTGCTTGTCGAAATCTACTCACTAACTCACAACTCTACAAGCCAATCCACTATCTTCTGTCCCATAATTTTACACGTCCTTCGGCTTTTTAAAATGATCTACTCGATTGTGAACATTCCACAGTTAAAGTATTATCACACATTTGTATCCTACAATCAGTTTATTAACCACCGGCCGTTTGCAATGTTGGGTTTCCCGTTTTCTTAGTAAATCACCCTTCGGGAGCTCTCCGCCCCCTTCGAAATTTTGTCAAAATATCAACTTATTTACTTACGATTCAGTCTCCCTTCACGTTCTTACGTCCTCCATAGTTCCATGATGTGTCCCGTTGCTTGAAATACTAAAATGGACTTGTGTTGTTCGTCCATTTCGTGATTATATGCGAAAACAATGAATTCACAACAGTAAAATATAGCAACTCACTCCTCATGTGGGGCCATCCAATATGGCGTCGCTTACAAATTAGGGCGTAACTTCCGGCTTCAATTTCTGGAGGCGCTCAGATAATAGAGATGCTCTATCCAGTCTCTTATATAGATCAGTGGGTACAAGCAGTACTGATTTCCATCAGTTCTAACTTCTACTTGAGGCTAATATAAGGTTTTACAAATAAAGAAAGAAGCATAAGCCTATAAGCTGAGTTAACATGAGTTTCTGCTCGTGGTCAACAGGAGAGAAATACAAGGATCATTTTGATGACGGTAAATTATCTTTTTATTTTGTTCATACGTATTGTTAAAATTCGTCTCTAGTATTTTATTCTGGCTAACTTTAGACGATATTATTCACAACCCTTTCCTGTCGAAACTGATCAGTTTAGTATTTTAGGTACAATTATGGATTAAACTCGTCCACTTTCACGATTTCCAATTCCATACTGTATGTTGATGTTTAATAGTATATTATGTAATTTATGTTAATTTTGCTTTGATAAAAGGTTTTCACTTTGTAAATGTTAAGATCAGATTGAGATTGTGGGGGAAATTTACCATATATAATTGCTTGTTCTTTAAAATATATACTTGTCATTAATTTCATGACAAACAACAAGCACATACTTGGGACATTTGCATCAATTTCAAGATCACTCTGTGGGGATTTTGTACAGGTATGCTGACACCATGGTGGGGCATTTGTAATACTCAAAGCAGAAATGTCAAATGCCTGTCAAATGCCTGGGGGGTGGGGGGGGGGGGGGGGTGGTCACGCTTGGAATTGATTGAGACATAACAATGCCTTGTGTAAGACATTCCTTTACAGTGAAAAGAAAGCTGGAGACTGTAAATTGGTACAGGGAAAACCGAGAAAATTTTCATGCCTCTGAATGTGAATATGGGTTTTCTCGCAGGAGAATTTGGGAATGGAATCAGAATTATGCTACGTTTTATTAGGGTACCCATGGGAATTTAAAGAAGCAGATCTTTATATAACTGAAGCAGCTGTGACCAACCATATTATTAAACGTAAACATATATTTATAAAATAAAGGACAAAAACTACTTTCATACGTCTCAACTAAGTTGTCCAAGCCTTTTTCCCAAAGCCAGGAAGCCACAAACAGTACATCTAACATCATTCCCCTCAAACTCCTGTAAATCCACCATGATTGATTGCAATCACATGTGCATGGCATATTTTATAATACAGTTAAAGAACGGTAGACATGTGACATTTTTGGCGCTTGTGAGCCAGTGGTATTTTTATGGAAAAAATTTGCCGAAATAATTATATCATAGTTTTATATAAAAAAGCTAGAGAAGTGGATGAGCATGTATTAGCATGCATTATGTGGTGTGCCTTTATAAAAGATAGAATTTTTGTAATTGAGTATAGATTTACAGTACTTACTTTTGCCAGGTTACTTTTCAAGAAAATAACAGGCAAGCCTATACTATTTAGGTACTTCATCAAATTCTCCACCCCGGGGACAACCTGCAGAGGCAAATGCCCGACCCTGGGAACAGGTGAATCATCGAATGCCCATCAATTGCCCAGGGGGGGGGGGGGCATGGTCATGCTTGGAATTGATTGAGACATTACTTTTCAAACACTAAACTTTATCAGTTGTCTTTTGCTTTATAAAGCAACTGACATCCTGCACCTACTAGAATAATAAAGTTTTGGCAGCACGCTCTCCAGAGATCAGGATTAAATCAGAAATGAGAAGAAATGCTTACAACAAATTTCTCGTTACAGTAGCTAGCTTGCTGCATGCATGCAGATGCTTGTGTTTCCACTGCTTATAAATCCCTAAATTCTTGTGCAAAAACAAAATTTCAAACCTTTTTACCAGAGGATAAGCAGAGGGTGTTTACGCTGTAATTTCTTGAGTTTTGACAAATAAAAGCCTCCACTGAAGAATTAAGACATTTGGAAATCAAAGATTTTATATTAAGGGACCAATCATAAAATATGGAGGGAGGGGGCTGAAGGAGAATTTTTTTTAAAATTCTTCCAGGCCCCCTGGTTAACCTAAATTTCAAGACCCCTCCCCCCAACCTCCTCAAATTTTAAAAAGCTCAAAATACATGTACTGTAGTATTTTGTCACCAAACTGTTGAAATGTTGAAAAAATCACACGTTTATGCCTACAAACATTTGCATCTCCACCCACAAATACAAAATGGCTGTTGGCAATTATGTCAGAATCTTTGAAATGTATTTTGTAAAGAAAGATGATTAATACTCACAAAAAATGCCTATCTACACATCCTACGTGTTTGTGAGTAATTTTCTTATGCTTAAACCACATCGTGGGGTTTTTCACAAATTTCAACAGTTTGGTGACATCATCCTATACTTTTGTTAATAATAATCCGCATATACGCCCATCCAAAACCTCTTACAAAATTGTAGAAGCCTAGAGCTTATAATCTGCAGTTTAGGATTAAGACAATGATATGTATAAAGAAGTTCAAATTACCGGTAAGTTTCAGTTTAAAAATCACGACATTCACCATTTGATAGAAATACTTTTAACATATTTATCATGATTTTTCTTATTGTGTTAATCTACCTATGGTCACCTATGTTTTATGTTTATAGTTGGTATATTGTTCAGTTATAATATAAAATATATTGAAATGTTTGTAAGAAGTCTCCACCCTTCTGCATCCTGTTGAAAAAAAATGAAGACCCACCTTTTTCATAAAAAAATTCTCAATAGAGAAAATTCAATAGAGAAAATTCTTGGGACCCCCTAATTTCTCCTCCAGTCCTCCCTCCGTATTTAATGACAGGTCCCTAATTTTTCTGAAGAAGGCTTAATTGTGTCTTATGTGCTCATATATAAACCCCCTTCCACCCAAGTTTAATATGACAATTTATTATATAAAATAGAGTGGTTTATTGATTTTTTCACCAGTAATAAAAACGATAATCTCACATGACGTGTGATTATTTATGATAATCTCACATGTGTCAGTTATCGTGAAACGTATTAGAGTTTACTGCTCTCTTTTTGTTGGAAATTAGGACTATTTTTTTATATAATAAACAGAAAAATACATGAATGCTTGGAAATAAGAAATTTATTTCTCATGTTGACCAAGATATCTCACTCGTTCACTTTGCCCACTCGTGACATATCCTAGCCAACACTCGAAATAAATTTCATATTTCCGCACATCTATGTATTATTCTCTATATATAACACAATCAGTAGATATTAAGCTTTTTAAACCTCTTTTATTTCTACATTCTCCAAGCCTCTCTTTCATGATGCAATATATGCACTTGTGACAAATGGATTAAATATTAGAGATCTTGTTGCGATTTAAACTCATTATTAATTAAACTAGAAATTACTATCGCAAGGTGAAATGCTGCCTACTCCACAAGCAATTCTATGTAGTCTGTGGCCAATGTGACACCCCTTGCCAACTCTACCCAAGATTGCCCACTCCACCTGAGTTTGCCCACTCCACCCAAGATTACCCACTCCACAAAAGTTTGAACACTCCACCCAAGATTGCCCTCTCCACCCGAGTTTGCCCACTCCACACAAATTTTTCTCACCACTTCCCAGCAGGACACTGAAAAGTCCAAAAATTGAATATTAATTACAATAGACAGAGTATTTACACATTTCTTCTATATTTTTTAATTATAAAATTGAAAACTACAAGTTACTATAACTTATCGCTTGACATAATATGGCAAGGGTTTTAACAGGATATACACACAATAATATACAAATTATTAAATAATCATGCCTCTTGCTCTAATGCTGTGGCAAAACTGCCAATGCAATTCCAAGTGCTTAATTATGTTTTGACAAATCTAGAGCTTTAATAAAATTATACAGTACAGAAAATTATGTACCATGCATTGTATCAGTCAACATACACAAACGCAGTCAGAATGTTGATCAGCACAAACACAATGAACCCACACCAATATACATTGTACACCTAAAAATAGAAGAAAACAACCATGAAATTTCCTACCAAGGAACAGTTGTCAGTTGTAGAAACTGATATCTTACCTCAACAAGATAAACTCTCCTCACCGAGATTGTACGACAGTTCACAACTTAATAGTGTGTCGTGGCATTGCCATTTGCCAATTTAGAAAATCCATCACCGCCGTGGTGTTGACAACTTCTGATCGACATGTCTCAATGGACGAGTTCTTTGGCTTGTCTACTAACCAACGGCAACAAACAACAGTTTGTTCAGCGACAGAAATCTCTCACGAGGAATGAGATCACGGTTGTCGAGTTCCACTCGATAGTTTGTGCTGCTAACAGTGCTGATAAACTCAAGAAAGAGCACTGCTTTCCTCGAGACTGGCCACTGAAACCTTCATGACCTTGATGAATACTTCAACGAGAAAGTAAAGACATGATGTATTTGTTCTTATCGTGAATTTTCTGTCGAGGAAGAAGCTGAGTGAATGGTAGCGGAACATGCGCACTGAGTCACATCAGCTCATATATGGATGACGTAATGCCGACAGACAAACAAACAAACAAACAAACGCAAAATTTAAAAAATCGAGATCTTGGTCGACTATACATAGCTCGGAAAAAGGACTGGGCATGAGGCAACGTCAAGAATAGTGTGCTGCCTCGCTGACGCTCGGCAGCAATAAGTATATAAAAATAGCCGGGTGACTTTAAAATAACAGCCAGTCAATGACCAAATAGGCTGATGCGGTGTATCGATTATTATCGGGCGTTTTCAAATACCGATTACTCGATATTCCAAATTTCAAATATCGATATACCTATAATACCGTTTTAAGTGCGATCACAGTCTTTGGAATTTTTCGGCAGCCACGCGTCAAGAAATCCGAATATAAACGATGGGTCATCGCGCTAATATTTAAAGAGCATACGCATGCAACAGATGCAGTGCATGCCAGTGCTATATTGAAACAGTCACTCAACATCTCGTTTCTTGCGTCTGATGGTAAAATATTACTAGTTTACAATATGCCAAACCGAAGTGCCGAAGTTGGAATTATTTCAAGAAGGAAAAAGACGATCCTATGTGTCAATCTGCGGGAAAGCCGTAATAAAGAATAAGGGAAGCAACACTTCCAATCTCATGTCTCATCTTAAGACAAATTAGTAACTAATACAGCTCCTAAAAACAAAAAGAAACAAGCTTCTTCTTCACTGTGATATCAATGAGATGATAGGCGCTAGATTTACACCACGAAAAACGGCAATTTTGTTTATTTTGCTTGGTGGAAATTAGGCTCAATACACATTAAGTTTCTGTTGCGGTGAAATATCGATGGATATATCAGCATTATCGGTATTTTTTTCAATACCGCATCAGCCTGACCAAAATAGGTGACTTGCACTAAGAGGTGACGTGATCTAATTGTCTTAAAATAGCTATACGTTGGTGTTTTAAGGAAAATGTTGAAATTTTGATTTTCAAAACTTGCATTGCTTTAGAGAAAAATTGTAGCATTGAAACATTGTAGCTGGTCACGGGATCAAAATAGAGGTTTTATGCATGTATAAAATCTTCTAAAGCAGTTTTTGCACCCAAATCACAAAAAAAAACAACATGTGACGAGTAAGTTTTAGCAGGAATTATGACGTTTTACGCTATCTAAGTGTATTTTGTTTTTGGCCGCCATGTTGGATGACAAATTGGTGTCATTTCATGCCTCAATAATAATAATAATAATAATAATAATAATAATAATAATAATAATAATAATAATAATAATAATAATAATAATAATAATAATAATAATAATAGTAATAATAATAATAATAATAATAATAATAATAATAATGGAAACTTTATTGATTAAATTTAGTTCTTACATATACAATTGTAAATCTCACTTATTAAGGTAATTTACAACACTTGCTTATAAAATGTTTGTCAATGTCTATTTAAATTTATTGCAATATGACAGTAGAAAGATTATATTACATAATAATAATAATAATAATAATAATAATAATAATAATAATAATAATAATAATAATAATAATAATGGAAACTTTATTGATTAAATTTAGTTCTTACATATACAATTGTAAATCTCACTTATTAAGGTAATTTACAACCGGCTACTTGAATCGATGGTATACTATAATATATAACTATAAAAACACATAACAAACTTATACAATACAACATTAAAAAGTTAATAAATCTGGGTTTGTCCATTCCTTATTTCGGCAACAGAATATATAATACGTAGTCAGTTATGGCAATTGTCGTCATTCGTTTCACACAATAGTTTTGGTGAACTTTGTCAAAATGAAGATCATTTAGCATTTTTAGAAAAGTTGAACATTCTTTCGCAAAGACACCAAGAGAGCTAATTGATGAATTTATAAATTTTACGGATATAAATAATTTCCTAAATAATAATAATAATAATAATAATAATTTTAAGTTAAGTTATAATAATTATCTCAGCAAAGCCATATAATAAACTACTTACTAACCTCGCTTGTTCGGTCTGTACAAGTGAAATATCGGACCTCTGTTTTTTGCACAGACCTCAACTCGCGGCGCTCGTCCGAGTCCATACTAAAAAACATCGGTCCGATATTTCTCTAGTACAGACCCCACGCTCGCGGTCAATAAGTAGTTAATATTTCAGTCAGCTTCTATGGTTTTTGATATCGTGAAATTAATTGGTGCAAAACGTTAAAGACACGTTCTGCGGCTCGCGTCCAGCCGTCACTTTCGGGGGAAGTAATTACCGGGGCCTTGGAGACAGCTCATTACCAGAAATTAATGACAAAATGGCCGCCGCTTGAAAGCCAATTTACGTATTATATTGTTTAGAAGATGGCGTCCCATTTTGAACAGTAAATATATAAGGCAATATATTAAAGTGATAATTCTGCTTTTTGAGTAGCTTGCCAACTATTTGCCGCCCTCCTGATCTAAACAACAACCGTTATCCAATCATTCAGTCACCTATTTATTTGCATCAGGTATAACTACGATCTGCCAAATTGTGTTGAAAATAGCAAACAAATAAGCAAGTCATGCACCACTCGATTGCGGGAGGCTTTTGTTTGATACTTTCGAAATCGTCTTTGGCCAAATATGTTCGAGAGTTGATAGATGAACATTTATATTGTATGTAATAGATTACATATTGACCAAATTGGCTGAAGTTGTATACCTCCAATTCAACAACTACCCGACTCGTAATAACTAGAGATGAGCAGATTAATCGGAAACTAATCGGCAAAGCCGATTAATCGGCCAATTTAAAATAATCGGTAATCGGCCGATTATTTTGAATAATCGGCAAAATAATCGGTGCATGTGTCAAAGCTTTTCATGAACGATGCAAACGCACACACACCACAAGTCCGTAACTGCATAAGCCCAAACACAATAGTCCTTATTTCACAATGATTACAGAGCGTTTCACATAACTCTTGATGGAAGAACTCCGCAAATTCGTTACGTATAGCAGCCGATCAAATAGCGAGTATCAAAACAAAGTTGCAATGTTTGTCGCCAACTTCGGAAACAATGAACCGGAACTTCGGAACTCTAGTCTGTCAATAGATTTGTGAAACGCTTTTAAAAGTTTAAATTTTAAAACCAACACGAGATGGCAAAGGATCTTCACCGGTTGAGGTAGTCACGACCGAGAACATCTCAACACAGGAAAAGAGCCGCAGCACTGAACCTCATCAAGACCTATGGTCTTGCTTCGACGAGATTGTTGGATCAAGCCAACAGCACTTCCAACGCCAGCCACAAATTTGAAGAAGAGATCGACGCCTTTCTCACCCTTCCGCTACAGCCATTGCAAGCATGCCCTTATGTTTGGTGGCAAGCAAAGAAACTTATTTATCCCAACTTGTTTAAAGTTGTGCTGAAGTATCAGCCTTCCAATTGAAGTGTTTATTCAGAGCGTGTGTAATAAACGAAACAGGCTAGCACCACATAAAGAGGATAATATTTTGTTTTTACATAACAATTTGCCAAATACTGATAACGTAGCGCATACCGATTTATAAAACTGAAAGTCGGACAAACAAAACGAAATTGATTCTCAAAACAGGCAAAACTAATCATCACGAAACATTTCTGTTATATTTCACAAATCTTGTTGCAATTTAGCAATCCCTACAACATTGCAAAACTGCGCAGGGACTGGTAACCAACAACGTAGCAGTGTAGCACTAATCGGCACATGCCGATTAATCGGCCGATTATTTGTATTAATCGGCCACCAAATAATCGGTTTCAGTAATCGGCAATTTTCGTAATCGGCTCATCTCTAGTAATAACAACAAGACAATATGCATTTTCAACTCACCATGATTGATGGAGGCTCAAACAGTGACAAACGATAGCTCGAGAGATATAGTTATTTGGTAGATCGTAGGTATACCTGATTTAAACAAATAAGGAAGTAAATAATTTGAAAATCGCTGTTGCTTAAATAGCGAGGTCGGCAAATAGTAGGCGAGATACTCAATTAGCAGAATTTTGATTTTAATATTTCCCCTCTATATATCTACTGTTCAAAATTGGATGCCATTTTATAAGGACGATATGTAAATTAGCCCTTAAGCGGCGGCCATTTTGTCATCAATTTCTGGTATAACGGGGAATCGAGCCTGCATGGGAGATCCAGAATCTGGGAGTCTCCCAGACAATCTGGAAGACGTGCAGGTTTGCGATCTGATGAAAATCAATGATCGGATAAAAATTCATGCTTTTCTATTATTTTCTTAATGTATTAGGAATCTATGTGTGTGCAAAGTGTGGTCATGAATTGTTTAACAGCGCAAAGAAATACTCCCATTCGAGTCCATGGCCTGCTTTCTCGTCCACTATCCACAGTGACAGTGTAATCAAACACAGGGAAGGCTCGAGCGCTTATAAAGTACGGTGTGGAAAGTGCAAAAATGGGCTTGGACACGAGTTTCTAAATGACGGACCATCATTTGGTCAGTCGAGATTTTGAATATTTTCATCTTCCCTTACTTTTCGTAAGCGGTCTGACTGCAAGGAGAATGGGGAGGAATCGAAGGACTAGAGGAAATTTTTACTCACACATTGACAGTAAATATTTTTGGTAATTGGAATAAATGATACATTAATCTATTCAAGGAAAACATTCACAGTGAGGTACCATTCACTATTGTAGTATGGTTTCTGACATAATTAGTTGATTGGGTGTAAATATTCTTCGTGCCATTTTACTCAGAAAAATTTCTGAACTCCTAACCCTTTTATTCGCATTGATGTTGTGGAACAACTTTATCTTTTTACTCTAACGCTAAACGATTTTACTAGTCAAGGGGAGACGTGTCGGAAAGCCACACATGAAAGGGTTAAACACACTGGTGATTGAACCCTTTCATTCGCATTGTTGTGGACAACAATCTTTTTACTCTGTCTAACACCAGAAGGGTTTACTCGTCAAGGGCTATAAAGCGGGACTTGAACCACAATATTCAATTCTGATTGGGCGTCTCAGATTATTTGAGTGGGTATCTCACCTGTGGGTATTTTACAGGTTTCATAATTTTGGGATTCTTCCGAGGAAATGTGCAATATTTATATTTTGTCGTTCCAAAATTCTGATATTCATTGCTGCCAAAGTTAGTAACGTTTACCGGAAGTGATGTCGAAAAAACCCGGCTTTTTAATAGAAAGAATTTTTATACAATAGAATTACACGTCTTTCTCGTTATTTCTTGTATATTTACGGATTTTACGCAAGAATAAACAGAATTAAAGCTACGGTTACACACACCGATTTCTTTCGCCGATTTGTGTCGCAAGGTATTGCGAGATAAGTCGGTCACCTGGCTACACACATCAATTTGTGTTGAAGAAAAGTCAAGTATAAAAATAAACCAAGGATAGGCGGAGCTTGAACAAAAGAAATTTAGCATGATTGCAACACAAATCGGCGACAGGCCATGTTACACTTGTCGATTTGTGGTTTGAAAACGCTTTGAAGTTTGCCGAGTTTCCAGATTTCATACAGCAAACTCAAGCGCCTACGTTCAAACCATCTGAGCCTCTCTAGCTCTTTGGTTAAATAATCCCCCAGCGTTCCGAAGGAAGGTTGTGAGTTTGATTCTGGCTTGGGAGTTCACGCAGGAGATTTTTTGAGTAAAATAGCTCAAATAATTTAATAGAATTATTGCGGAAATAACTAGTTGTTTTCAGGTTTGAAACAAACGCTGTCCAATGACAACTATACGTTTGACAGGTCAAATCAATGACGAATAGGGCGTGTAACTTTCCGTTATTGCTTCCGTTTCTAGTTTCAACGTTGTCTTGATATTTTCTCCGACGGGCTACGGCTAACATGGAGTACAAAATAAATGCGTTCGGCAGGTCGTATCGAAGTGAACTATTCTTATCTGACCTAGCCAGGACAAGTTACAGTAAGCCAAAGACAAGTCATGCTAAGCAAACGCGACCGTGTGAAAAGAACGATGGCAAGTATTGACAACGGAAAGTTTACACCCCTTATTCGTAATTGACTTGATCTGTCAAACGTATATTTGTCATTAATTGGACAACGTTTGTTTGAAAACCTAAACGCAAATCGTAGTATACAGTGTGAATAAAAAAACCCTGTAGTTTGAAAGCCCTAATAAAAGTGCTGCGTTATAAATTAATCAGCACATAAGTTAAACAAGAAGAGAAAAAGCTTTTAAATACTTTCACCATGCATACACTTCAAGTTATCTTAATTTCCCAGGTGTATAAGACCGTGTGTTTTACGCATCTGTGGGTTCAGCGAAGTGCTTAGGGCTTTCAAACTACTACAATAGGTTGTTTTCTAAGGGTTCAGGGTTTTTTGATACACACTGTATAGCTCATAGAATATTTGCACTTAATTCTCATATCCGAGCTAGCATAATTTATAAACCTTTTTTTTTCAATTTGTAATGATTAGTTCACGCAAGTTTTGTCAGTAATACACTGTCAAAAAAGTCTAAAACATTTTTTGTAATTATTTTTATAAGCCTTTAACGTTTCTCTTCATATTTTATCTATCAATGTAAGTGCCTATGAAACGAAAATTAAGTCGACTGTCTTATTTGAAAGAACACTTAAAATGACAACGTAACATCTGTAATTGCAGTTTTTTGTTCAGTTGCTTTGTCTTTGAGATATTTCAATTTGTTTGATTGCCATGCAAATCTAACATTTTGGCATCATGCATAATGAGTTATCAGCGAAGGTTATTTATTATTGGTATTTTCAAACCAAATGAATTCAAAGGAAGCATTTGGGTGTGTTTCTCCCACAACACCAAACATAGATTTCCAAGTGATTATAATTGAAAATAACAATTGAAAATAAAGATATATAACTCTCCGATTCTCATTATCACATGTGACGTCAAGATGTTTAAGCCTTTACCGGGCATGGTTGCCATTTGGCAACTTATTTTACTCTGGCTATTAAAACGCCAGACGATTTTACTTGTCAAGTGGAGACCTCCTGGTATTTTGCCCAGTATAAAGGTAATTTGCATATCAAACAAACTGAGATATCTCAACAACGAAGCAAAGAAACGAAAAACTGCAAAGATGTTTCTTTGTCATTTTAAGTCTACTCTCAAATAAGACGGACTTAATTTTCGCCTCATATGCACTTTTTTTAAAGTTTCAAATCAGTTAATATTTAATTTGAAATGTCATACAAAAATGACGTTACAATTAGTGTGACACATGTGTAGCATGCATTATGAAGCATCACAACTAAACTTTCAATTGTAAGGGTTGTTATTGCAGATGAACTGTTGCATGTATGCCTTTCAGCAAACAGATGCACAAAGCAAAAAAAAATGGCAAATAAAATTTATTAAAATTGTTCATTCTTGAGTGTTTGCATGGTGACAAATTGTAATAGAAGCGAGAATTTCTGGTAACACCACGTTTATTATTTATTGTTGAGCTTTCGACCTGTTGACTCAGGATGAACTGCATGACTTGTTTATTGTCAGCAATTGTTTCCATCTGATGATAATCACACAAGAATGCATGGATGGATGTTTTGCTCTGATGCACGCCTGCCTCAACAGATCGAAAGCTCAGCAATAAATATGGTGTTACCATAAATTCTCGCTTGAATGATTAAAATTGGTTAATAAGTGTAACAGATTAAAATAGGTTTTCCGTCTGAAACTATTGGGACCATTTAAAACTTACAAACTACTAATCTATGCATTCCTATGTGATTAGCAGATGGAAACAATTAAAAATAAACAAATTGGTTGTCGCTAAGGTTGGATGTTTAAAGGGTATACTATACAGCGAAAAATAAGTTTGGGAGAGACTCTTATTTAAAAGAACATTGGAAGTTACAAAGATTGACATTTACAGCTCTTCCATTTTCTCACTTCGTTTTTCAGATATTGAGATTTGCGTGATATGCAAATGTCACTGTTGGAAAATCATGTCTATTCTTGTAATAATTCAAGTAAATCACTTGAAACTTTTCATGTATAGTGTCCTGCGACACACAGAAGCACATGCAGTGTGACGACTAGTGATGTTATTTACATTTATAAAATAAGGTGCCCCTACTCACGCTCTGATTGGCTGGGCTCCGTGCATTTATAAGAGAACGTAGATCATGAATGACGTAGAATGGCATCAGCTGGCCGGAAAAGCCCGCCAAATTCCTAAACTACCTCACTTTTAGTTTGATTTTTCCTCTTCTTATTTTATAAAACAAATAAAACATATCGCTCCTGTGCATATGTACTCTTATAAAGGTACATTTGACGTGATTTGAACTCGGCTATCGCCTCGTGCCTCTACTCAACTTCTTTCGTGTTCAAATGACGTCAAACGTGCCTTTATAAGAGTACATATGCACGGAGCTTTATGTTTTATTTGTTAAATAAAACAAATCTTAAGAACGAAGTGAGATAAGGACGAACTATAAACGTCCACTTTATAAATTCAACCGTTTCCTCAAACAAGAGAGTTTCTTTTGAACTTCATTTTCGCTGCATAAGCACTTTAAAAACACTTATAAAATAAGGTGCCCTCTACGCACGCTCTGATTGGTTGGGCTCCGTGCATTTATAAGAGAACATAGACCATGAATGACGTAAAGTGGCGTAGAATGGCGTCAGCTGGCCGGAAAGCCCGCCAAATTCTAAAACTACCTCACTTTTAGTTTTAGTTTTCTTCTTCTTATTTTATAAAACAAATAAAACATACCGCTCCTGTGCATATGTACACTTATAAAGGTACGTTTGACGTGATTTGAACACGAAAGAAGTGTAAAGGCACTCGGCTATCGCCTCGTGCCTCTACTAAACTTCTTTCGTGTTCAAATGACGTCAAACGTGCCTTTATAAGAGTACATATGCACGGAGCTTTATGTTTTATTTGTGAATTATACAGAAGTTAATACA